>JAOTRC010000002.1:4421105-4432937 GCA_027497675.1 Cyprinella lutrensis | reverse complement strand
GTTTTTATTCGACGCGTCCGGTGTAGAACAGTGACGCTGCTGTGAATGCTGCGAAGAAGCTCTGAATTTACCGGGCAACGCTTCTCTTCAGCGCGTCCAGCCAATGACCACACGCGCTAGGGCCACAGCAGGAACTGCGCCCAACGCGCCGCTCGCGCGTCACCAGCGCACCGAACGCAGACCTCACCAGCTCGCAGCCTTCATCGGGCCGATAAGCGTTGACGGGCGAAGCAGAAGAGGAGAGATATGAAAGCACAGAAACTCTGAGTTCCGAGGAATCACCACGCAGGGGCGGATGGACGTGATATCGCTCTCCTAACAGGTATTTCGGTCTGGTGAGATCACGCAGAGCTGTTTTAGTGCCTACGAATGTAGAGAGAGGATGTGCTGTCCTGTATGAGGGCTGTTACAAACTGTAAGTTCACGAGAGAAAAGCGAAAAGTCATTACTAAAAGCGTGCGAGACGTACTTTGACCATTGCTGACATTAAACGGAAAATTATTCTTAGATACTTCCTTATTTGATTCAGTAAACTGGAAATAACGCAGATAAGCTGAGTGCTTTACGCGGGGACCATAGGGACAGATGAAAGAAAGCTTTATTTTCCTGTTAGCTTTGACCTAATTCAGTCTCGTTTTGCACACTAATACATGTTTATCCCCTAACTAGTGAATGGAGGCATTGAAAAGAGCAGTTAAAGATGTGTCTAGTTTATGAACTTGCACTTGTTTGAAAGACGATTTTGGTTATTGCTGTTTGTGTGAGTTTTGATGGTGAGCTGCGCTCTTCCATCCGTTTCTTCCTGAAAGAGATCTCTATCTAAAGCGTAATATAAATACCAGTGAAGGAAAGGAGACGAGGCGAGGGAGGGACCTGAATTCAAATTTGAAGTTGTCTCTTGGCAAAGGGAAATGTAAATGATGAAAACAAATGATCTACCAGGGCGAATGACTCCCTGTTGCTGCTTGTTCCTCTCCAACTGACCTCATTTTTCTGTGTATCGGCCAGCGGCACCATCATGCTCCCCCGTAGTATGAGGACATCTGGAGTCGAGCTGCCCGGAGTGGGTTCGAGAGAAGTGCCTCTCATTGGGTATCGACCCCTACAGCCAGAGGTCGACGGACCTCCGGATCAGCTGTGGAAGGAGAATGAAAACAGGGATGCAGATCACACGCTGGTAAGATTGCAGTGATGTCATGACTCACCCTTTATCATCGTCAATATATTATAATAATGTAATGAAGGATCAGGTGGAGATGTCACACCGTTGGTAGGATCTAATCAATACAGGAATATGTAAAAATGGACGGTCGGTGCTGCTGTTTCTGTCTAACCTGCAGGGAGAATGTAAAATCAATGCTTACTAAGAGGCCAATGCTTATAAATGGGGGAATAAAGCTTATGGTCACTAAGCTTTTTTTAAAGAAATTACCTTAATACTTTTATTTAGCAAGGATTTGATAAAATCAAGTTCAAATAAATGCTATTTTTTTTAACTTTCTATACATCAAAGAATCCTGAAAGCAACAAATAATGGTTTTTACAAAAGTATTGAAGGTAAACTGGGCAATGTTTTTCATTTTTTTAAGCTTTCTTCCATACTATAAAGTTGGCAAAAAACAGTAACTAAGCCGATGTCCAAAGTCATAGTATTCATAAAACTGACTTCTACTTACGGCGAGATTCTGAAGTGTGTATACGATGGAAACATCACTGTCCCATGAGGCCACTGGAGAGAATTTGTGAATGGAGGTGAGGCAACGCAACTGATGCCGTTAGTCACATGACAGTAATAACCATGTAGGAAGACACATCATGGCCACATTCCAGGATGACAATGTTAAGATTCATTAGGCTCAAAGTGTGTAAGAACAGTTGTGAGGGAGCATGAAGAATCATTTTCACTCATGAATTATGAATTAGTCCAGAGCTTAAAGGAGTAGTTCACTTTTAAAAAAAAACTTTTGCTGATAATTTACTCACCCCCATATCATCTAATATATCCATATATTTATTTCTTCAGTCGAAAACAAATCAAGGTTTTTGATGAAAACATTCCAAGATTTTTCTCCATATAATGCACTTCAATGGGAACCAAACGGTTCAAGGTCCAAAAGACAGTTTCAGTGCAAACTGCAAACTGTTCAAAGGGCTTTAAACGATTCCAGACGATGAATAAGGGTCTTATCAAGCGAAACGATCGCTCATTAGAAAAATAAATAAATAACAAAATTTAAGTTTTATGAGCTCAAAATGCTTGCCTTGCTCTGTTCTGTGACGCACGATCGTGACTCTCCTGTTCGAACTCGTTCATCAAAACGAACAAATCTTTTTCTGAGTCAATTCGTTCGCTGAATGAACCAAATGACTCGGAAAAAGATTTGTTCATTTTAAAGAACGAGTTCGAACAGGAGAGTCACGAACGTGCGTCACAGAACAGAGCAAGGTGAGCAGTTGAGCTTATAAAACTGAAACTTTATTTATTTATTTATTAAATGAGACACTTATTAGTAAATTATGGTAAATTATGAGCAAAAGTTTTTTGAAAAGTGAACTACTCTTTTAAGTCTCTATAACTATTGAAATTGTTTGATAAAATGCAGTTATTGTGCATTGAATAATGCCTGAATGTAATTACGGCTGTAATTAATTTCTGTAATTACATCCATAATTTCACCGTTGAACCTTCTCTTATATGTTTAACTAAATCCTTAAACCTAACCATCCCACAAAACCTGTCCCTGAACTTACTTGTATCCCACCTCAATAGCAGCAAAAGTGTTTCGCAATACATCATGAACACAATAAGTACTGAATACAAAGTAAACAAAGAATATTTTTTTCTAAGTGAAGACATCTAATATAATGTACACTTCTCCTTTACACCAAAACATCCCTCAGGACGTTCCCAAACCATCTTGAACCTATACCCTTACAGCGCTTATAGAAAAGATACGCGTTTAAAATATTAAAATACACAAAGCTATTTAAATGAAAAGACCAGATTCGAGTATAGCAGCAGCAGCACTTCAGTGTGTTGTGTCCTGATTTATGGGAATGCATCACATCATCAACAATATAGTCATGATGAGAGCAAAACAAGCCTGAAAACAATCTGTTGTAAGACTTTTTCGTTTCAAACGAGCATTGCAGCACTTCTTAGGGGGGATGCTGCTGGCACCTGCTATTAAACCCCACTGCGCACGCTTCTCCCTGCCTGCAACAAAAGGTCTGCTGATCACTGTTTTTCGGCAGCAGCACCTGTGCTGATATTGAGACTGACCTGAATGGTGCAGGTATACTCCGTATCATCCAGCAGTCTGACCGTACACATGTATTCTCGCTCCAGGTTTCTGACGCTGCCACTCATCAGCCGACTCAACATCATCTTCTCACCGCACGATAGCTGCTCTGCGTCCGGGACCAGAACAAAAAAATAAGCTCAAGCAATGTCACATCGACCAAACTCTCCGGTCGCCCAGGTAAAATGTGCTAACCGAAGCCGACAGCATCTTTCTCCGATGACATGAACGCCGCGGGTGTTTTATCGTAGGTTATTGCGAACAGGTTCCTCTAACATACACACATCCAGGTCCAGATGAAGTCTGTGATTACGAGCAGACAGTAGCAGAAAGCCCGTGTGTTGACCATTCACCGCTTGATATTTGAGGAAGGGGGCGGGACCAGGGAAGCTGATTGACACTCCTTCTAGCCAATGTTTACGCTCTCAAAATAAGGACTCGTTTGAAATGGACAATGAAAGATTGGGTGGTGCTGCGAATTTGGAGGTCATTGTTGTCCAATAACATGCTGGACTAAGGTAGTAGTAAGGTTATAAGGAAATACTCTTATTTTTCTGCTACAATAATCGGTAACACTTTATCTTAATGCGTCCTTGTATTTACTATAGTAGCCTAATAACTATATATTAGCATAATTACATACTGTACAACTAACCCTCAACAAAACCTGGTAAAACTTTATTTTACAGTGTCCCTCCAACCAAAACCTAATCCTACAGTAATGTTGTTAATTAATATTAGTCAGTTGGCTACTTAAATATATAGATCACACTGATAACACCTTAAAATAAAGTGCAACACAAAAGTTAATTACGATTAGTACTCAGTATTTACACTGTAACGGGACACATTAAAATAAAGTGTAATCCAACCATTTCTTCTGTATTTTACAGTATGACTCAAAATCGTACAAGTATCTTACGAAATATCGCGCAAAAATTTTTTCTGGCTACACTCTTATCGAAAAGGTATAAATTCAATATACTTGTTAATTTTGTGAACTAGAAAAATAAAGTATTTTAATTTTTAAATACTGTGTTCTTTCAAGATTCGTTATATTGGGAGATATGTAGGGTACATATGGACAATAGATATGTAGGCCTACATTTCAAAATGCTGAAATTTTACACATTTTATCAATCAAAACACAAAAACACTGAAAACATCTACTTCATAAAGCAACTGAAAATGATTTATTTTAAAATATTTGTTTTAAAGTGAATAATTACAAGTGTCTCTTGTATGCGGTCCTGTGGTATTGAATAAATACTGTAGATCTTTCATGTATTTCTTTTGTTTTATGCAACCTAAAATAAAACTAAATACGAATAGTTTGGTGTAACTGAAAATAAAAATGAATTTATTATCTAAATACTTCCTCTATCCCGTCACCATGTTTTTCATAAAATATCACAGAAATATGACTGCTTTTACACAAATTCTACAAATGAATTAAAATTAAATGATTTTAATATCAATATTAATTCCTAGACTGCATTTGAATATGATATTTGATCGCACAGGGGAAACTTTAGAAGTAGCATTTTATCGGTTATTTAAGAGTATTACACTTGATTTGATATACAACAATTAGATATAAATATATCTACATTAGCATGAGAACTTCTTCCTTCTATCGCTCACGCTCTCTCTCTCAAACACACACACACACTTTTATCACAATTCATAATTAGTAAGCAAAAAGTAAACAATTAATGTAAGAAAGTCCTTTGTTGGATCAAAACAAAGCCTTACTGTGTTTGTAAAAAGAAGGAACGTCACATAGTGAACTCATTCGAGTCATTTTCATCATTCTCCACTGGTTCATTGCTGCTCATGGAGCTGGATTTGGCTGAGCTCTGTAATCGGTTCTCAGCCTTGCGTGTGTAGGGCCGAACAGCTCGAGGATGGTTCTGATGATGAGGCCATCTGATGTTGGACATGTGGTCCATAGAATGGACAAAAGCTTCTTGTCTCCGGTCCACTGGCTTCATCTGATTCAGCTTGCAGGAGGCGATGAGAGGTCTGCCTATGTCCAGCTCTTTGCTCTCAGTCAGACGATCTTTAGTTTGTGTGTGGGTGTAGTGCAATTTCACCTTGATCACCAGAGATCCCTAAAAAGTTTCAGAGAACTTTGAATAAATTGCACTTCTTGAATGGCTTTAAACATTATTTTTGACATCCATATATAATGCATCCTTCTACATTAGAGGTTTCAACAATAACATCCAAACAATAAAATATTATATGATGTGATATGTCATATCATATATCAAATCACATCATATACTGTATTATCATATCATATATTTGATATATATACATATATATTGCATTACAACATTATATTATAACAAATTATATAATCTATTTATATATTATATAACACTTAACAATAAGGTTTAATTTGTTAACTACATTTAGCTTAAATGAACTAACTATAAACAAAAACTCTTTTAGTTTGTGTAAATTTCTACACTTGCTAATAAATTTTTCAAAAGTTGAAAAGTTTCAAAAGTTGTATCGTTAAAAATGACAATTATATTGTTATTAACTAACATTAAGGTTAGGGTTAGTAAAAATATAAATATTATTGCTCAAAGTTAGTTCATATTAACTAATGCATTAATGTTAACAAATCTGAATTTAAGTGTTACAAAATATAATATAATATAATATAATATAATATTGGAATGCATCCATACAAAATGCATTGTGATTTTAATTTTAAAAGTTCATAAACCTTTTTATGTTGCTTTCCTAACTATGCATAATTAGATGCTGGGTTGCATTTTATCATCATTTGCATATTACATGCTTTACAGAATATAATATTCAGCAATAACGACACTATTGAAGAACTGAACTAAGCTAGACGATGACATTGCTGTGTTTTACAGAGATACTTTATACTGTAGCTGAAATGAACCAATTTCATAATGGACAAACTCTACAGTTATTGAATGAAACTGAACCTGAACAATGACACTATTGTCTTTTTAGAGCTGCTTTACAGCAGAAATGAACTGTTTGCATCATTACATTTTATTTCTTCTGTTTATTACTGGGAAGCTGCTTTGAAATCATCTGTACAGTATAAAGCACATTATAAATAACATGTGACCCATTTTGGGTTTGTGATTGACCAGTTGCCAACCAAGTCTTTTTAAACTGAACATGTATTTCATTTCACAATGTTTTAAAATGCGTTTCAGATCTATTTAACAGAGAAAAACTCCTTAAATGTACCTGGAGTCTTTGAAGGCAACATAATCTGAGGGTGCAGTCAGGAGTTTCACCAATGCTCACCAGGAGAGAGTCCATTTCTCCCGATCTGCCGGATCCTGAGAAAATGTCTTGCATTTGCTAAAAAAAAAAATAAAAATAAAAAAACATATCTCACCATTAAAACTGTTATCAAACAAACAGGCACTATAGAGGCATGTAAAGTGACCGTACCCAAGGAAGTATTCGTCTTCATCACCCCTAGAGGTCAGTAGACTCACAGTTTTGTTTTAAAGTCATCCTATTCTTCCTGCTTTCTGTTGAAAAAATCTTTTGTGCTAATAAAACTGCACCAAAAACCAGATCTATCTATTTCCTGTATGTGTGGGGTGTTGATGATGCAGTGGATAAGACACATGCCTTTGGTGTGAGATACCCGGGTTCGAATCCACTGTGAGACACCAGTGTGTCACTGATCAAGACACTTGCGTGTGACCTCTGACATACATAGCAATTGTAAGTCACTTTGGATAAAGGCGTCAGCTAAATAAATATATGTAAATGTATGCATAAACACTATAATTGTGCTCAGTGTCATTACATGCATGATGAACATCCATTTATTCCAGTCATAAGTTTAGAGGAGTTTAAGAGGCAAATTCAAACACAGAAAAACAATGAAATCTGCTCTCTTTCCTCTTCTGGTCTCTCCCATTCCGACTCTCATATCCTCCTTCTCTATGCATGTGTATGTGTTTGTGTCAGCAAAAGAGGACGTGAAAAGCTGCGACTTACTGGGCGACTCTCAAGAATCAGAGTGCAGTCCTGGGCCACGGCTTTTGTGTTCCTCACTATACCGAACACGACCAGGACGTTGGAAAAAAGGGCGGAGAAACTGAGCTCCACCTGAACACCACAGTGCTTAAAGTCCAGAGATCTTCGGCCAGGAAGAACTGCGGGAAACATCACCATACACATAAATACACAGCACTGTAAACTACATCATTTACTTTATGATAAAGACCATAAAGTAGATCGGTATATTATTAAGTACAGAATAACTATGTATCAAAAAATGTAACTATGTATAATAAACTATGTATAAAAATGGGTAACGCTTCCTTTTCCAGTCCAGTTACCCATGTAAATACTATGTACTTATTTTAGTAACTACTAAACCTACCCCTGTTCCATGTACTTACCTGATATTAGCCAGGACTTTCTAGGTAAGTACACTGTAAGTACTGTACTGTAAAAGGAAGCGTTACCAAAAAAGGTATCACAGTTTCAACAAAAAATATTCTACATTGATTGATTGATTTTGAGCAGCAAATTATCTTATTGGGACGATTTCTGAAGGATCATGTGACACTGAAGACTGGAGTAATTTACCATCACTGGAATTTATATATATATATAGTGTACATAAAAAGAAATACAAATATTTATAGATATTTAACTCTACTGTAGTCAATATAGTATTACTGTATATGCTGGTACATGCAAGCATGTGTAAAGGTGTCAGAATGCATGTTTCACATTTAAACTGTTTAAGTTTTTAACTTGACAAATAAAATTTGTCACAGACAGTCTAAAGTGAAAAATGGAATCATTTTAAGTCAGCTCACTCGTGGCAATTTGACACTTTTTGGGAGGACATCCATTTCCTTTTAACGCAGACACATGGTTATGAATGATCCCTCAGCGGTGCTGTAATCATGAGTCATACATCACGATCTAACCCACAAAAGCTACCAAAGAGGAAGTCACAAACTGTGATGTTAGGGGTGATGGAGCACTTTTGAGTGTAGGCACTGACACAGACAACCACTTCTTTTCCATTGCATTCAAAATCTGTTTCATCATCACTGATGTTGCATATAGCATTTAAAGGGTTCACATCAGGAATCAAAAATTGAAGTGTCCTTGATCTTTTTAAATAAATAATCAAAACTGATTTATTTCACATGTTAAGAACATTCTTTTAAATGAAGGTCTTAAAGGTACAGCAGTAAAACCAGCCCACTGAATTTAGTCAAAGAGAGTGGAAAATAGCTATGTACCATAAATCAAAAATATAAGTTTTGGTATATCATGAGGCCTTTACTCGCATTATACACTACCGGTGAAAAGTTTGGAATAATTATGCTTTTTATATACATTTTTTAAAGAAGTCTCTTTTGTTCACCAAGGCTACATTTATTTGATCAAAATGGCAAAATATTATTACATTTTAAAATATCTATTTCCTATTTAAATATCATTTATTCCTGTGATGGTAAAGCAGAATCCAGGCTTCAGTGTCACATGATCCAGCAGAAATCATTATCATTTCTGTATAAAAAGATTGTGCAGCTTAATATTTTTGTGGAAATCATAATACATTACCACTCAAAAGTATTCGGTAAGATTTTTTTGTTTTAAATCGAAATACCATTTGCCTGTTTCCAACAAGCATCCCGTCGCCGGAGCTCCATGGTGTGTCCGGACGCTTGCACGGGATCGGTCAAGGCCCGTGGCTCTGTCAGAGTGTGCCTGATCTCTACTACCTGCCTTCCACGTACCAGTGGATCCTTTCCCAGATCTGGAAGAGAACAAAAGCTTTCATTATAAACCACAGGATACTTTTTCCTAGAATAATTAATATATGATCTACACAGTTTCAGTCTATATGGGATCAAAATCCCACCAAATGTATTGCGGGAACAGATCAATAAATAATAAAGCGTGATTCAAAAATGTAAAAATATATAACACAAACTGAAAAAAAAATGCAAAATTCAGAAAAGCAAACAACATGGTCAAAATATAATAAGCGTGAATAAAAAAAATAACAAGCATGAATAAAAACTTTAAACACATTATAAAATATTTATATTATACACATGAAAATATTTCTTAAATAAATACAAGCATGTGTGTGTATTTTTATATATATATATAAATAATACACAGTGCACCCACATATATTATATAAACACAAACTTTTATTTTGGATGCGATTAATCGTGATAAATTGTTTGACAGCCCTCAAAAAACTTAAATTTATGTTCATGTTTTTCGCTCTTCTTTACGTGTCCTGCGCTTGCTCCATATCTGTCCCTTGTGCCATGTGATCAGTGGGCATCAGACACTGAAACATGACGAAATCATGACATGGCAAGTTGTTCAGTCAAATGAGAACTGAAAAATATTAAGGAACTTGTAAAAAGTAGTATAGCAATTCATGCCTAATAAATTATCAGCATCTCCAGCTCTCAAATAAGAAGAAAATTGTTAAAAAAATTGACAAGATTTTAAAATTGTAATGTCACAAAATTCTGCATAATTTTACTATAAAAGCTTGGTCATTTTCTATAGTACCACAACAAGATTGATCCACTGTAGTCACTTGGACTACTTTAACGATGTCTTTAATAACTTTTCGAGGTCGACAGGTTTCAATCCCTCAAGAAGCCTATGGACTAGTATGGAGGAGTGATCCAGCTCTCAGATTTCATAAAAAATATCTTAATTCATGTTCCGAAGATGAACGAAGGCCTTACGGGGTTGGAACAACAAGAGGGAGAGTAATTATTTACAGAATTTAAATTTTAGGGTGAACCATCCCTTTAAATCATTTTGAGAGCAAGAGGGACCCCTAGTGGTTCGGGGGACCAACGCAACTTGCGCACTGTGCGTATAGGGAGGACCGGCACTGGTCAACAGAATCTCTTAAGGGGGACATCTAAAATATAATGTTACCATAAATTGTACTACTTTTACTGCAGAAAAAACCCCCAACTGTATCAGTACAGAAACCAGTAGCCAGGAATATACTGTAAATAAATACACACTAAAATGCTTTACAGTGCAATGATGTAAGAAGATGTGCTTCACAGTAACCAGTGCCGAAGCATTGATTTATGTTCGTTATTGAGGAAGGAAGTGGTCTCGTACTTGTGGGCATGACAAACACAGTGATAATGGCCATGGGACAGGGTGCAGACAGAGCAACAAGCAAACGAGACAGGAACAGGGGAGTAAGTGGGGCAAACCAGAAGCCGTCCCTAGGTTAAGCGCTCTCAAATTTCCCCCACCTGAGCACAGCAGCCAGAGAATGAGGTCACATGCCTTGGCAGCTACAATATAAAAAGCCAAGAGCTGTTACCAAAGGGACCAATCAAACAACCAAATAAGCCCTCTGGAGGGAGAGAGGGGATTATCTCAACCCTTAAAACATAAATCCACGTTCACATCATGCCGTGGATTGTACGGATCAAGGAAGGAAACCAATGTCTGGCACACAGTACAGTAGATGTCAACCAGTTGTTGCTCACATAAGTGTTCCAAGTATAAATCCGCTAATGATCAAAAGTACTGAAAGACACTGTGACCTTGTTCACTACATCTCACGACATGGGGGAAGTAATGACAATATCTTGTTATTATGGTGCTTGCAAGGAAGCGCTGTTTTTGCGATTGATTAAACGTTCTGGTTAGTGTTTGATCTGAACTTCTAACCCCATGACTCATTTAGCGAAATCATCGCCTTTTAAAGTTTAATATTTACATAATCGTATTCCCCTATGAAATAAATTTTATTTCTCCACAAATTTGGTTTAATTTTACCTCGAGTGGATTTCTATTGAAACAATAGGTGCTAAGGCACCTTAGAAGGGTGCCGACTATGTAGCTCACTAAAGATAGGCTCAGACTACGAGAGTTTTTCATCCTAAACAACTATGAAATCTGGTTGCATCTCTTACATATGGAGAATCTTCACAGATTTTCTTTTCTCAACTATTAAACATCTCTCAAAGCACACACTACAAGACTTGAAATTGTGGTGCATCACACACACTACCACAGGGGTGTCCGATCCAGCTCCTCCCGATCGACTGCCCTGATATTTGAAAATTCTGTCTCCTCATACACTCTCAGAAAAAAAAGGTACAAAAGCTGTCACTGGGGCTGTATCTTTTTAAAAGGTACACTTTTGTACCTAAAGGGTGCATATTGGTACCTTAATGGTATATATTAGTACCTAAAATGTACATATTAACACTTGAAATGTACATATTAGGACCTAAAATGTACATATTGTACATATTGGCACCTTAAATGTACATATTGCACATATTGGCACCTTAAATGTACATATTGCACATATTGGCACCTTAAATGTACATATTAACACCTAAAATGTACATATTAGCACCTAAAATGTTCATATTGTACATATTAGTACCTAAAATGTACATATTAGGACCTAAAATGGACAAAAGTTTACCTTTTGAAAAGGTACAGCCCCAGTGACAGCTTT
>JAOTRC010000002.1:4360115-4377557 GCA_027497675.1 Cyprinella lutrensis | reverse complement strand
ATATATTATACAATTATAATTAATATAATGTTTAAAATAATAACATATAATAATATAAATAATAATAATAATAATAATAGGTTGTGAAAAAGCATTACTGTTTATTTTATTTATTGAATTGTAATGTTACCTGTAACAAAATGCTTTCTTGACTGCTGTAATAATGCAAAAACGATGCAGTCTTACCATATGGCGCTAATCTTTCTTCATTTTTTAAGGCCTAGTCTTTATTTTAACCTAAAAATACAGTTTACAAAAAAAATTACATATTTTACAGTTTACATAAAGAATTTGACTGCTCAATCAATCCCACTTATCATCAAAATGACGTATTCTCAAAGGAATGAGTGTTGGTTTTGATAATTCCAGTGATTATGTAATACACATCAGCACAAATTAACCCTGATCCTACTCACCTTTATCTTGGCAGTTTCAGATAGAAATGTTTTCAGTAAAAACGTTTCCACCCTGTCAAAGTCTGTTTTAGTTTCACTTTATATCAACCTGTGACAGAAAAAAACATTGCCTATATTTCAAAAATGTCAAATTTAAGGTTACCATTTATTTTGATTGCTAATAATGTTGAATAGAAACGTAAACAAACGAATTAAAAAAAACTTTTTAGTGAAAACATCATAATGGTAGAATAATCGGGGTCTTATCTGCTCACTATGCTAATATGGCAAAAATTTCATGGCCATCGTCATCGTCAGAGAGATTGATCAGGAAAAACAAAGAAATCCATGTGAAACGGTCAGATGTTTTCCAGATATTTGTCACCGAGCATGTAAACACTCTTAACACGCTTTATGAAATTGGCTAGTTGTTGTAGTTTAAGAAGGAGATGTGTCTGTGGTTGCGCATAAACTGCATTTTTGCTCATCATATGCGCGTTTTGCATGTTCAAAGATTCCTGTCAACAAATGCTGTCTATATAGGCAGCTCTCAAGGATTTGAGCCACAGCCCGTGTGTGGCGTTGAGCGGGGTTCTCAAGCATACAGGAAGGGGAGAGAGCTGTTAGCTAGCAGACAGCGGGCAACTGTAAACAACTCACTTTTATAAACCTCACAAATCAAACATACCTTACGCTGACTTGCTCATCCATTTGCATGGCATTTAAGATGTTGCTTTAAATGCTTGTTTAGCTGTAGACCCACAAACTGTTGAAGTATTACCGCAGGTTTGCGTTATTTAACGTTACAGAGCTGGGATGCAAGCAGCTAGAGAAGCGCGCACCCGACTGCTCAGCTAAAGCTTCTGTCAACAGGAACCGCTTTGCTCTCTTCATTTCTCTCTTCTGACTTAACATTAAACACTGTAAAAAGGACCGGTCATGTGTTACGGAATGAAATAGTATCAATATGACTGTTAGCGATGTTTTAAACGGTTTGTTATCTTGCCGAAGGTTTGTTTTCTCAGTTAGCATATAAGCTAAAGCTATCTCTCACACATCATCGTACAAAAGCCCATAACTGTAGGTAAATGTGTTCTTTTATTGACGTAACGCCTGTAAAAGGGTGTGCTATCGGTCTAAAACAAATTCTTCGACAGGTTTCAGGTTAAACTAATCTAAGCGATGGTGACAGGCTAACTATACCGAGTAATATTTAACTGGCTGGAAGAAAAAACAGGAGTGTGGGTATGTCAAATACAGTAGTATGATGTTAAATGGCTTAGAAAGGAGACTCCATAAACAAGTCTTTGAGCTGACAGGACCGGTACTATGGAAGTTCCTGGAAGTGTCAATGTAATGCAGATGAAAGTCCACAGCAGCAAGTTTAATGGACACAAACAACTGCTGAGATGAACTAACCAGGAATCAAATGGTGAATACTATTACATCTTTATTTTGTATTTAGTCATCATTGCAATTCAATATTTTATAGATCTAGGATGATAAATGAAGTTAAATGGGGTTTTAGCCTATATCTGTAGTTGTGGCACTCAATTATTTTACATTGTATGTGGTCTGCATATCATTTGATTTAATTCACATTCTATATTGTATTTGCTTCAGGTTTTGAAAACCTTCAATCATGGGTGATATGAAGACACCTGATTTTGATGATCTCTTGGCTGCCTTTGACATCCCTGATGCGACCAGTCTGGATGCCAAAGAAGCCATTCATGGGAATCAAGATGAGGGAGAGGGACACCTGAAGCACACAGAGATGTGTATGGATGCCACGGTTTTGATCCCTCACCCAGTGCCTACAACTGATGTCCCTGCTGTCAGTGTTATAGTAAAGAACACCAGTCGTCAGAACTCCTATGAAAATCTTGTGGAGAAGGAGAGCTCTCATTTGGGGCAGCTTTTACAAAATGGTTTCAAAACTTCTGCAGGCTCACTGGAGACGCATCTCTCTAGCTGTCCAAAGCTGGATAGCTCCTCTGTCAATGGGGACCGTTCAAGACATTCCTTGGAAAAAATTCCCACCCTCTACAAAGCTGAAAAAGTTCCCACTCAATCAGCGTCTATGCCTCAGTTTAGCCCAATATCTAGCCCGGAATCTGAAGACATTCAAAGCAATGGAATCAATGACCGTCCAAAATCTGCAGAGACATCGTACTTCTCGTCTAATTCGCTCTTTACATCTTCGGCTCTTCCTGTTTTAGACGGTCGTGGAAATCCAGATGCATCCAGCTTGACAGACAAGTGCAATGAAAGAAATCATGGTTCAAAAGGTGTGGATGATCTCAAGTGTGATGGCTCATCAAAAAATTATGATTCTGTGACTGAGAGGGACTGCATCCAAGATTGTGGAACAAATGCATATTCAACCCCTCAGGCGACTAGTCCTTCTTCCCGTCCATGCGACAAAGCTCATTCTTCCAGATTGTCCTCTTGTCTTGATGCATTAGTAGCCCTAAATGCTAAAAAGGATCCTGGTGGGCAAACTAATTCAAGGGACTTTCCAGTTACCCCAAAAGAGACCATGAAAATCAGTCCAAAAATACCTATTTCGCCAAGGAGCCCAAGAAGTCCTCTGGACGTGGTGAAACGTTTCGTGAAACAGCCTGACAGCCCAATGAGTATATGCAGTGACAGCAGTGGTAAAGCATCTCCAGCTGTTGCTACTGGCTCGCCTCCAGCTATCCCACGAGTCAGAATAAAGACAATCAAAACCTCATCTGGAGAAATCAAACGCACCGTCACAAGCATATTGCCAGACTCTGAGACCGAAGATCTCACGTCACCGTTTGGGTCTTCGCCATCTCAGTCCTCTGTTGAAGATGCCTTCTCGAAAACATTGCCTGTGTATCGGTCAAATGATATCATTTCGGAGGTCATTTTTGAAGATGGAAATCAGGAAGCCTCGAAGACCGCTTTGTTGGGGAGCAAAGCCACCCCGAAATTGGTAAGGAGCTCAAAGAAACCTCAAACCCAAAATAATAGTCATAACTTAAAGACAACACATGGTGGAAACAAGCAAAGGAAGGCTTCTTCTGCTCAGATGGGTTCTTCTGCTAATACAAACTACCTTCCAAAGGCATTACATTTAGCAAACCTAAATCTAGTCCCACATAGCGTGGCTGCCTCGGTTACAGCAAGGTCTTCCACTAACAGACAGGAGCCCTCTCAGTTATCATCGTCAATGGTGTGCAGTTCTGTACCATTGGTGCATCAAGTTAAGAAAGTCTCCCCTAACACACGAGCTGTTGTCTCAAATACTGCAGCTGGAACCTTAAACAGACTGTTGAATTACTCAAACCCAGTGCCAACATATGTTCCTGACCTGAGTCCACCACCAGGCACCAATATCAAGCTCCCACCACAAGGCTATTGCTGCCTAGAATGTGGGGACTCGTTCGGCCTGGAAAAGAGCCTTGCTTATCATTACAGCCGGAGGAGCGTGCATATTGAAGTCGCATGCACACACTGCTCCAAAACATTGGTGTTTTTCAACAAATGTGCTCTCCTGGCACATGCTCGTGAACACAAGAACAAAGGGATGGTGATGCAGTGCACTCAGTTGTTCATGAAGCCCATTGCTGTTGACCATATGTTGATACCCACCAAACCTAAGCAGTCCGTGAATCAGATCCCTTGCGGGAGCAACACCACGGAGTCATCCAAAGGCCAAGCAGTCTTGCCACTTTATCCCGACAAAGTTATTAGACATGGATTCAAATGTCTGGACTGTAATAAACAGATGTCAGACTACACAGCACTTGCAGGTCATTATCAGAGATCATCGGAGGCTGAAGGTCTGGTGAGTCATATTATTATTATTACCAAATTCTTAAATAGGTCATAAAATACACTTAAAAAATGTTTTTAATTTATTTTTCATGATTTTTTTTAACACAACTGCTTTCCATTTTAGAATATAAAAAGTTTGTTCAACAAATCAAGTCATGTGATTTCAACTATATGCAGAAAAAATAAAACAGGAAATGAACTTAGAAAGGACATGTGCAGACCCTCATGACTTTCTGTCAAGGTCTTTTAAAAGTTCCTTAAAACATCAAATCATTCACATTTTTAGGCAGGATTAGTTCTAATATGGTGCGACCACCAAAAGCGTGTTATCATTTATAGTTTGACATTAAAAAAATGTAACCATTTTAAAAAGTATACTAAACTGTTGAAATTAATGGTTAAACCTGTTTTCAAGACGTAAGGAAGACGTGTTTTTACTTTTTACTTGATGGTCAATCTTGATAATGAAATTAGATTTTTTTCAAAACCCCATAAAATCAAGAACTTAGCACTAGTTTGAAACTAGATTAAGAGATTTTTTCTTGCGTTCGTCATGGATGGACAGTGGACACTCTTCTGTGTCATTGACCCTTGTGTTTGCTTTCTTTAAATATAGTTGTGCAAGGTTTGCTCAATGCTGCTACCCAACAAGTGCAGCTACAGGGCCCATCAACGCATTCACACACACAAATCCCCTTATTGCTGTCCTGAATGTGGGGCAATCAGTCGCTCGGCGGACATCCAGAAGCATGTGAAAGAGAATTGTCTCCATTTTGCCCGTAAAATTGGTTACTCGTAAGTACCTTGAACTGTGACCTCTAGGTCAATGACATTCTGTGAGTCTGTTGTCATTTCTCTCTCTCCCCTCAATGATTCACTCAAATGCAATTTCCTTCAGGTGTCTGCATTGTGAAATGCTTTTCATGTCACTGTCCCTTTTGAAGACTCACATTGAGGAGAAGCATTGTCAGGTCTTCTATAAGTGCACTATATGTCCTGTAGCCTTCAAAACTTCTGACGGCTGTCTGCTGCATGTAAAAAACAAGCATGGCGGCAGGGAACCGAGCCATCAGTAAGTGCATCTATTGATCTGTTATACTGTCATAATACGCTAAGTGTTCCTAGAACTTTGTTGAGGAGTTACTTCTGGTTTATTCTGTGCAGGGTGATCTACAAGTGTTCCTGTGAAACAGTCTTTAAGAGGAAGCAGCTGTTGTATCAACATTTTCATCATCGTATTTGTGTGTTCAAGTGTCCAGAGTGCACTTCATTCTTCCCGGAGAAACTACTTTTGGTGCAACATTTTAAGGTTTGTATTAGGGTTGTGAAAAGTACTGCTTCTTCGTTACCGAGTCAATATTTAAAATATTTAGTTGTGCCGTGTCAAAGGTGTTGAAGTACAACTCGCGTATAGTTGATAATTCCATTTCGAACAGAGATGGCGACAAAGAGGAAAAACTCCGGACAGCTTTACGTTTTAAAAATGTAACGGTGACAACTGCTAACCTTTTTGCAGTGCCGGTAGTATTGTGTACTGGGAAAAAAAAAGTATTGTGTACTGGCACTATATCGATTATAAATGCATGTAAATATTACTTATTGAACAAAATCTTCACTGAATAATTTATTTAGTGTTTGGAAGGAGGTGTGAGTTTATTCCATAGACATTTTCTACATCGTTTTCTGTCAATGACACTACAAGATATTTACATTTCAGACATTTAGCAGATGTTATGCTATGAGACTGTTGTGTTCACCAGATGGCAAACAGACCATTTAGAACATTATCTGTTAGGAATTAAGGACTTCCTGTACAGATGCAAATAAGTGATGTCTAAATATATACCCTATTTTCTAGAATATATGTTGCGATTTTTTTTTATTTTTAATTATCTGCAAAATTTTAATGATTAAACGGTAAAAAAATCATTTTTTTACCGTTTAATCTGCCACTGCTTTTTCAAATGCCATTGTACTTCCACAGTACAAATAATCTCTCAATTCAGAATAAAAGTAGTTGTGTTTTTACATCATTTAGATATTGAATGTGAAATAATTATTCACATTTGGAAAGTGAAATAAATTGTCTCTTTCATCTGTAGGCTATTCATGGTGGCGTTTTCAGAGGTGAAGCAGAAAAAAGCCCTAAAAAGACAGAGACGATGTCTTTCTCTGATAAATTGTCACCACAAAATCCCCAACCACGGTTGACCAAACCGGTTAAGGAAGCCAGCATGAAGGGAAGAGAGAGTCCTGCTGCACAGAAGTCAAGTGCTGGAGAAAGCATGAAGAACACTGGTTGGACCTGTGGAGAATGCCTCCAGTGGGTCCCTGACAGGGAGGCCTTCGTCAATCACATGAAGACCAGCCATGGCAGGGTGAGATCCTTTCCTTCAATCGATAGTGTCTAACACAGTGTGAGTGGATTTTGTATTCAATTGAATGACTAGTACTCCTTTTTTTGCTCTAGTCAATTTGTGATTTGAATGTTCATATTTCTTTGCAGTCTGTAAAGAGGCATCCTTGTCGACAATGTGAAAGGTCGTTTAATTCATCCTTGAGTCTTAAACGACACATTCGCAGTGACCACGATGGGAAAAAGAAGGTTTACACATGCTGGTAAAACCTCTATATAATTTATCAAGATATGTTTGGAATCTTTTTTATGAGGAGTGCAACCTTGAATTGAATCTTTCTTGATGCATTCTGAAGGTACTGTACAAATGAGAGGATATCCTTCACTAAACACTCGATGCTTAAGAACCACATCAGCTTGATGCATGGAATCAAGAACCCAGATTTCAGCCAGATGGCAAAGCCAGCATCTCGGGAAGTGGGCAAACCCACAGGCCAGGTAATCACAAATACTTCATTTATTTATTTCAAACATTTCTAGTACTGCGTGAACAACTATACTTCCTCTTTCAGAGGCCGAAAAGAAGAGCAGAGGAAGCCCATGGAGTTGCAGGAAATGAGGGAACATCACACAACACCCCTGCCAAGCGGGCTAAGCCACTTTATCGCTGCGCTAAATGTGGCTTTACCTCTGAAAACCAGGCCCAGTTTCAGGAACACATACCTCAACACAGAACCGATAGCGACACACCCCAGTGCCAACACTGCGGCCTTTGTTTCACATCTCAGCTAGCACTCAGCAGACACCTCTTCATTGTACACAAGGTCAAAGAACCAGAGGAGCATGAGGAGACTGGGAAAGGCAGAGAAAACTCAACAGACTTAAGCGATGAAATTGTACCTCTTTTGCCAAAAAAGACTGAGGAGCAATGCAAACCCCACACCGAGCCCACAGACAGCAACAACACACAGGCATCAGAAACAAGTGGATTTGAGGAAGAAAAAGACTGAATAGAAGAAAGGACTCCAGTGGAAAGCTGCTAATCAACTTAATTGCAAGCATGTGATCGCAGAATATGCAGCTTATAAATGGGGTACTGAAAACATGTTGCCTTACAGTCAAATACTATATCTCAAGTCACAAATATCACATATATTACATAATGTTTCATTGCATTATGTTACATTCATGCAAATAATTGTCACTTTTTACTGCTTGCGTGTTCATCCTATGTATGTGGATAATCATAATTTATTTTTGTGTAATTGCAAAAGCTTCATGTCAGTGTGTTTCAATGTTTCTTTCCATAGCAATTGTATGTTTTTGTTCATGTACCATGTCAAATCTGTCTTGGGTACATTACAATGCAGGAAATATTATGTATGTTACATATCGTAGCCATAAGTGGGACAGTCATGTAATATTATGGCTGTTTTCAGGGTCACCAAAAAAGTTGAAGCCCCTTTGACGGTCAATAGTTGGTGGTTATGATTATGATGTGCTGGTCTTGAAGGAAGGGCATGTCTGATGATGTTTATTTTATATTTATTAGGTAGTGTACTTGTATCTCAAAGCTAAACATCTGTAACAGTATTTGCTACTATGGAGATTGCATTATTCTGAATGGTATTCACTTAAACCCAGGTATCTGCACTCAGAGAAGATATATTTTCATATTCATTCCATGTAGATTACTCATTTATATTCAATGAGCCATTCTTACAATCAAATTTAGCACTTTTGTAAATGCTTGTATGGAAAAAAGAATTTACATATTAAAGACATCGGAGACTCAACTTTACAGTTTGTGCTATTAGCAGAGATTTGATTTTTTGGGGTCCTTTAAAATGATAACTAGTTATTTTACCAATGCTTCAGATTAAAATGTTTGATTATTTTAGTGTGGCCAGTTTTGTTTAAATTACTCTATAAAGTTGCTAGCAAATAATTACATCTTCAAGAGTGTAATTTGATTACCAATTACTTCTCTAAGAACTATTGGATTACTTGTAATTAATTTTTGAACCCCATTTCAACCTCGACCAGTTGAACAAGACAAAATACTGCAATCTTGATTCTTTTAACATCAACAAAAATACATTTGCATATATTATTATTGAAATGACATATTATTAATGATATAATGATTGAAATGAAGTATTTAAAGGGAGAAAGTTACATTAACATTACTTTTTTTGTTAAATCCACTTTTTTAAATATAGATTGTTCTATAGTATACAGTGTTTAATGTGATTAGTAACTTTACTTCAATTAAATAAAATAATTAAGAGTAAGCCCTTACATTACTTTTTCCAGGGAAGTAATTAATTACATCCAACACTGAGTGTGACAAACTACTTCTTTACCAAAGTGAATATTTCTCAGGATTGGGTATATACATATTTTTATTTTAGTACTGACTACAAAAAAAAAAAAAGCCAGGGAACATTTCCACAAACTCTGGAAGACCTAGGAGGGCATGTTTTATTTTGTTCACTAGTTTAAGAGCTCGTACAAAATGAAAATATTATAATCATAAAATTTTGAAATTTTAGTTTAGTTATATATTAGCTAAATAAGTATAATCTAACAAATAATATCTTTTTAAAAAAATCGACAACCTAGTTCTCTCAAATTCCCACCCCCTCATTTTTCTCACCGGAAGTAACGCAACCAGAAGAGTCGTCGCGCATCCGCTAACAACAGCAGTGGCGGCGAAACATATGCACCAAAATTATAATTTTGCAATTGTTTTTGATTGGCTTTTGCCATACATATTTAACTTACAGACAAGATGTTATCATTAGATTTCCTCGACGATGTTCGGCGAATGAATAAGCGTCAGGTGTGTATTATTTTAGCCAGTTAGCTCGGTGCTTCCTCTGCATTGCTCTCTCTTACTACACGTCAGCTTGAATGACAGTGGCTTTAACGGTTCTCACGTATCAATGCTATTCATTGCGAGTTGCAAAGATAAAAAAGATGGTTTGATTGACTTTACATATATTGCTGTTATTAAGCAGATGGATAGGGGAATATAAACGGAAGTCGGCTTTTTGCAACAGCTGCTGTTATGTTATTCTCTGCTAACTATTTCACTTAGAATACTAGTTGCTAGCAATACTTTCACTTCAAGCCACTGGACTAAAAACGTCTGCATTCTGCATCATCTTCGCTAAGAACACACTATCATTTTTTTATCATACTGGGAGACAGAAAAAGCTGATGTTGAGCATCATGTATTGTGTTTTTCAGCTTTACTATCAGGTGCTGAATTTTGGAATGATTGTATCTTCAGCCTTGATGATCTGGAAAGGCTTGATGGTTGTAACTGGAAGTGAAAGCCCGATTGTGGTTGTTCTCAGGTAAGGACAACAGTACGAAGTCGGCTCATCACTCTCATACCAAATCCAAACTTTTGAGATGGACGGAATGGTCTGATACCTTTTACATGACACAATGTTCCTTCCAGGACTTCCTTCATTTACAGAAATATTAAAGCTCTTTTTGTTGAACTGTTGTAACAAGTCAGTCACAATCTTAAAGTGAGTTTTCAATATCCTTATGCATTAATCAAAAACAACTGGAAAAGTCATAGTAATGCACTGGTAAAATTGTGTGAAAACCTTTCTTTATGCATGCATTGTTTTTGATTGCTGTGTGACTTGGGTCAATATTTTTTTTTCAACCTGCATGTTTCGATTTCAAAAATCTGTTTATGAATGTGTAATATTATATTTTTAATGTTTTAATAGTGGATTTTTGGTGGGTATCAAATTATAAAACCTGCTGGGAGACTTTAAAATTGATTGAAGCATGTTTTAAAATCTGCACGGGACAATAAATATGAGCATGTTTAGGGTAACAAAGTGTTATAAAAGTGTTGATTTTATTATTTTTTGCAGTGGAAGCATGGAGCCTGCATTTCACAGAGGAGACCTCCTCTTCCTCACAAATCGTGTTGAAGATCCAATCAGAGTGGGAGAGATTGTTGTGTTCAGGATTGAAGGAAGAGAAATTCCCATTGTACACAGAGTGCTAAAAATTCACGAAAAGTGAGTATTCTTATAAGATCACAATGAATGTGGTATATAGAACTGGCCAAAAAAATCACTGTTTGGATTTATATTGGCAAATGCTGAGTCTATGATTGGATCATTATAGCTGTATATGTTTGGGAACAGTTCTAACTGATGGAGTGTGTAGGATACTTTACACAGTGCTGGATTCTTTCATAGATGCATTGTCAATACATGGTCTTGAGAAAGATATGATGCACCTCTTGAAATAGCATCATAAGATTTATTTCCAGGTCTAGACTCAGAAGTGCCAATTCATGTGTGAAAATGATTCTCGAGTCTCCCTTCCAACCATTCTTTCACAGTTTGAGCCTGAAGAATCTTGACAGTCAAATTTGGAATATGGCCATGATGTGTCTTCTTACATGGTTGTTTAAGAAAGGAAACGCTACACACTCCATCAATTAGAAGAACATTTGCCAAACATATAACATGCTAGAAAAATAATGATTTTTTTATAATTTTTTTGGCCGGGCAGTGTCATACACTTAAACAAAAAGGTTCCAAAAATAGGGTTTCTCAAAAAAAAAATTTTTTGTGAACAGTTCTTAAAAACTATTTTTTTCCTTATTGTAAAGAACATTTTGATAGTCTAAAAAACCTTTTGTGCACTGGAAAGGTTCCATTAATGTTAAAGGTTTTTCAGGGAACCATTAATGCTAATAAAGAACCTATAGAATAGAATAGGAAAAGAAGAATAAAGTATTTATTTTTAGAGTGTATACCCTTTTGCGACTTTCTGTACAGTTTTTTTTCCCTTCCAATAACACTTAACGCCTACTGATTTCAGAGAAAATGGCGATATCAAGTTCTTGACCAAAGGTGACAATAATTCTGTGGATGACCGAGGTCTTTACAAGCAGGGACAGCACTGGTTGGAGAAGAAAGATGTGGTGGGCAGAGCAAGAGGGTAAGAGCTTGATGGCTTCTACGATAATAATTTACTGTAGTAAAATCCTTAGACATATTTACGCAAACAAATCTGATCTAGTAATGCAAGTATCAATCTATTCCATGTCCTGCATTACTTTGCGTATGTTGCTACATTCCTGATCACTCTTCCTCCATGACAGGTTTGTGCCTTACATCGGAATTGTCACAATTTTGATGAATGACTACCCCAAATTTAAGGTATGTCATGCAATATGTAATGAATCAAGTTTAAAGTGCCCCTATTATGGTATTTTAAAGGTTTTCTTTAAACTCTGCAAACCTTTTACATTCACAAACAGCTATATCTCACACTACATGTAAGGTTGTATCCGAAAAACCATAATGGGGGCAATTTAAGTGAAAAGTTGTTACATTGCAGTTGTTCTAACACGTCTTCTTTGTTCCTTGACAGTATGCTGTACTCTGTTTGCTCGGGCTGTTTGTTTTAGTACACAGAGAATGAAGACTTTCAAGAGTAAAGCTGTCGGGGAACACATCCCTCTTGTGACCAGTTTTTATGGTGTCTTTTTGTGAAAATTCTACACTTACACTTAGAGGCAAAGGTCAAATTATCAAGTTTTCTCTGTTCAATGACAGTGCAAACACAAGTACTGGAAGAATTTGTATTTGTTCATGTTCCATGCATACCAAATTCGAGGTTTGTTTGATCTGATTTTACAGCTGTACTTGTACACCATATGTCAAGATCTGTCTAACTCTTTCTTAAAGGCTAAATTTTGTATTGAATTAAAATGTTGAGTCAAATTCTCAAGTGTGCTCTCTTTTTTAAAAAATAAATTCATCCTTATTGTTCATTTTCTTATATTCACATGTAAAGTATTGTTATGGTATTATTAGGAGTCACATCTATATAGCCTTTAAGATGTGAATCATAAATATAAAAATTAAATATAAATAAATCTTTGTTTTCCTGTAAATGAAAGCTCAAGCATGTATGCTTGATGTATGAGAAACAATGGGGTTCATTCTCGGGTTACGCAGCACGTTTGAGCTTCAGCAAGAACCAATGAGGTTCATTCTCGTGTTAGCAATTAGTTTGAGCTTCAGTTTATGGTCGCTAATCAATGTTTTTATGTGAATAAAATCCTAAATTCAATCTGTCTTTTGAAGAAAATGCAACGAAAGCTACGAGTTTGGAACAACATGAGTGTGACACTGTAGTTCTAAGCCCGAGTAATAAATGATTTTCATTTTGGGAACTATGCTTTTACATTCTCATTGTAAAGTATTGTTATTGTATGGTTTTATTAGGAGACACCAGTGAATCATCATAAATACGAAAATTAAATTAAACACTTTTACCTCAATGTATGCTTAGAAATATGCATCTAAATGTTTTATTTGTGCATTAGGCCTTTAGAATAGATCTGTTAACTCGGCGAGACATTTATTAGGATTCACGTAAACCAGACTTTATAGCAAATTAAGCCATTTGATAAGTCATAGTATTTCCTCGTGTTTATTACATTATAACTATTGAAATGATTTAAGAATTCCCAACGCCTCAAAACGCTTTACCGTTCTATTAATTCTATTAACTTGCATGCGCACAGCCTACGCACGTCACATATCGTTTTCTATCCTCATTCAAACATTCGCTGTCGTTATGTGCGTTCAGTGACTAAAACTATGACCTCAGAGACGTTTGCCATCCCGTCCCATATAAATACCGCCCGCCTGCAGAAGAACATCAGCAAGAGCTCGCGACCAGGTGAATCTCATCCGAGGAATCCACCTACAGTTACTCGAGAAGATGGCTTTGAGAACTGAAGATGGACATTGCAAATATAGCCTATTGTTTGCTCTTATTATGCTTTTTAACATATCCTTAAGCACATCTGTGAGTTTCGATTTAACGGAGCTGCGAAATAAAGTTTCGAAAATAAAAGTGCATCCACGTGGGAATCTTTGGGCGACAGGTATTTTATTCATCGTTTATTGCGCATGCAGTTAAAAACGACTAGTAAATCAACTTCTCAGCATTATTTTATGTCTTCTTCCAGGTCATTTCATGGGCAAGAAGAGTCTTTCAAACAGCCAGCTACAGAACTCTCCGTTCTCCTCGAAGCTTCTCGGGAATACCGTGGGAGAATCAGAGAGTTCCGAGGATCTGAGGGAGATGATCTCTCAGGAGCTGCTGAAAGTTGCTCAGCTTGAACAACCAAATGGGACACGAGATGTTTATAACCAGGTGATCAGAGCTATTTACAGAATTGGACAACAAAATGTACAGGACTAAAAAATGTAGATATTGTTGTTTTGTAACCTAATTTTATTTATTATTATTTTTCATGATACAGACTCCATTGTAAAGCTTTTGAAAAGCTATACAAAATTAACATATGACTGCTATAATTGTAATAAAATGTTAATTTGACAAACTGTACGATATGGGAGTCGGCTTTTAATGTTTTTCATACAGGCTTATTAATACAGATGTAAGTGCACTAAATATTCATTAGTTCAAATGTCTGGATATCTGAAAGAATAAAATCAGTGATAATTTTTTTTAAATAAATATGAAACTGCTTATCTCGGCACTGTGGTTACAGATGTAATCTAGATGGTAATTTTACCTATTGCTCTTACATATTTTATTTTTCAAATGAACAACTAAGACATTTCATAGAAATAAAACCGCAGAGGACGGATCATGGATGTGGTACAAAGCAGCTTATCGTTCCCATGGGGTTCCCTGATGCGCGCAGGGGTTTGGAGCCTTTGTAAACAGATGTAAGAAATGCTTTTTGTAATTTTTCTAATTTTGAAATATCCTTTAAAATGGTCTTCGGTTAGTATTGTGAGGTCAGGTATTTTTGGGAAATGTTTGAGCACCAATATAAATATATCAAAAGCAATTTAAATTCAGAATTGATGTCTGTGTATTTATCACATGCACATAGGGATGATCCATCTACTCTAAACAGCAACATCACTGTGAACAAAGAAATATTTTCTCTCTCTCTTTCTTTTACATAACATGGAAATAAATCTACTATTGCATTAGATTATTAATATTATTTACATTTTTATTATAAAATTCATTATTTATGCATAGGACTATTTATATTCATGAGTGTAAATGCTGGATTTATATAATATTTTAATTTTAATGAAGGGAAAATATCCATCAAAATAGTTTCTAAAGTGATTCATTTTAGCTATAAAATGGGCTCACAAATACATAGTAATTTTCTTTCAATTGGAATGTTATTTAGCAAACCTATAGAATTTTATCTGAAAGAGACCATCAGTGTGCAATTCATTCATTAGGCTATAATTTATTAGATTATCAAATTTACCATGTTGGACAGCATTTACCTTTTGTTTCCCATCTAGCCTTTGCAAAATTACACACCTTTGGCACTCAAAATCAGTTTAAGCACATGCCAAGAATTATGACTTATTTAAAACAGTGATTAAACGTGGATACCTCATCTGGAACAATTTATATTTTGGCCATCACCGACCTATAGAGGTCAGCAATGCACTAACTGTACGCGGACGCTACATGAGACCGAGCCGCGAGGAAGAGCCTCTCGTGTTTTGCTTTTGAAAAGCATGAATATCATCTCGTCAACTCGACTTTTTGTACTAAAATGCCTTTAATAGTGATGTGTGGATACCCGTGCAGTGGTAAAACCCGACGAGCCCATGAACTGCGCGAATACTTCACCCAGAATACAGAAAGACAGGTTCATATAGTCGGAGATGAGGTTCAAGGGATTGACAGGAGCTCTGTATATGCAGGTGAGAAGCTTCAAAGTTTAACAATCATCTATTGCCATGTGTGTGTGTGTCAGGACAATCCTGAAGCTAAAGGTCTATCTAAGTAATAAAACAAAACACTTAAAAATTTTAAAATGGTTTGCTGGTCTCATAAGCAGTGAGCAATTTTCATAAGCAGTGAGTAAGTAATTCATTCAGCAATAATTTCTTATTCAACAGTATTTCTGTACTAATAGGCAAACTCTCTCTATAAAGTAGTTTATTGGATTACTAATTACTTTCTGAATCCCTTATTAACCTCTACGAGTAAACAATGAACACGAAACTGCACTTTGATTCTTTCACATAAACAATATGCAATTGCATTATTCTTGAACTGATCAAAGTGTGACATTTAAAAGAAAATACGTTTTAGCATTACATTTTGATGTTAAATCCACTAATGTTTTATATAGAATTGCTCTAGAGTCTATACAGTATTTAAAACAATTACATTTTAATTAAATTACTGGAAAAAATTAAGACCCTTGACTTTTTCAAGGTAAAAGTTTCAGTAATTAGATTGCCTAATTAATTACACCCAACACTGCTTATAAGGTTTTGTCACATTTTTATATTGCCATTTCTTTGCCTACAGACTCACAGAAAGAGAAGAATTTGAGAGGATCACTGAGAGCTGAAGTGGAGAGGTGATCCATTTATGTCTTATATAATCTCTCTGCATAACAAAACAATGATTAATGGCAAACATGGATGTTCAAAAGAGAAACATTTAGATGATCTAATGTAATCCATTTCCCAAATTCTCATAATTGTAATGTCCATGAATTCGTGTTTTTTTTTTTGGGGACATTTTTAATAAAATTGTCAACAAAAAAAGAAATAGATTCAACATTTTTTAAGATAATAAGAACGTATTTATTCAAATGTCATGAATGTTTTGACGAATACCAAAAAGTTATAGGGTCAGAAAAAGTGCCTTTTTATTTTCTTTTTTTATCAATTGAAAATGATTTTGATCCTCTTTTGTTATACGAATAGAAGTCATTAAGTAAAAGTTTTTAATGTTCAAATTAATGCGAAATGAAGTCCTAATGTAGGTTTGGGAGTAGTCTAATAATTCAGTCCTGTTAATCATAATCCCAACTTTGTATAAGCAGCAATCATAAACTTGTCATATGCAAATACAGTTGGTCTCTAGTGGGAATGATCACGTGCTACAGAAAAATCAAGACAAAATGTGCCGTTGTGGCTTGCTGTGAGGAATTTTACACCATTAATTATATCTATTACATAAATTATATACTTATATTTAAATAGTCCACTTGTAAATTTATAACGGTACACTAATTGTAATTATACACTTGCATTATCAGACTACTGTGACTTTGATTTATATGATTTCTCTTTGATTCTCTCTCTTTGTAAACAGGAAAGTCAATAGAGACGACATTGTGATTCTTGACTCCTTGAATTATATTAAAGGTGAATCAATGTTTGTTCTGTTTTAATGAATACATCTGCACCTTTGCTATTCATATAATGTTAGGTGTTTAAATGTACCTTTAGAAGTTATTGATCCTGTACAAGTGACATACAAACTCTCAACAGTTGGTGTTGCATGTGACATCTTATGATTTCAATCTGGTATATTATTGAGGATTAATTGTGTTTTAATTCCAGGCTACAGATATGAGCTGTTCTGTCTTATCAAGCATACACAAACACCCCATTGCTTGGTATGTAAGCACTTATAACATATATATTATCTACATTTTTATATGCTGTCCACATAATCCTATAACCCCTGCAGATATACTGTTTGACGTCAGCTGACGTGAGCTCAGAATGGAATAGAGGCAGAGAGGCTGATTCTCAGTACACACAGGAAATGTAAGCATTTGTTTTGTCTCAGTTTGGTTCTATTAAAGGAATAGTTCACTTTGAAATTAATTTTTTGTATGTTTTAGCTTACCTCAAGGGCATCCAAGATGCCTTATGTCTTTGTTTCCGTAGTAGTTTCAATTTTGATTTTTAGGTTGAACTGTTCTTGTCTATCAGTCATATAATGGAGGTCTATGGTCACCACCTCAAAGAGCATGCACAGAGAAGTCCAAAT
>JAOTRC010000002.1:4341452-4355900 GCA_027497675.1 Cyprinella lutrensis | reverse complement strand
TCAGCCACTGATTGTGCAAGTTCTCCTACTTAGAATGATGAGAGAGGTCTGTAATTTTCATCGTAGGTACACTTCAATTATGAGAGAGAAAATGAAAAGCTTCTTAAAGAAGAAGTAACAGGTCTGTGAGAGCCAAAAAACTTGCTGGTTTGTGGGTGACCAAAAATTTTCACCATAATTTACAAACACATTCTTTTAAAATCCTACAATCTGATTTCCTGGATTTTTTTTCTCATTTTGTATAATATTCCCATAATATCTGTTATTTCGACATCGTATCTCATTATTTTTACACAATAACTTGCTATTTCAAGTAGTAGGGGACAAAATCTGCATTAAGCCACATTATGCATTTTATAAAGGTTTCCTATCATGGGAGGAAAATGCTAAACGTTTATTTAAACGCGTTGCGATTTCTGATTTTTGTATTAGACTGTCTATGATTTTAGTATCATAATGATTAATTACATACATTCACAATTATGCGTGAACTAGATAAATGTTGCAGGTCTTTTACTATGCACAAACAAATGCCTTTAAACTTTAAAATTCAGAATTAAACGAATGTGCAGAAATAGCCTGTACGCCTATTAATGGGATAGTTTACTTTGAAATTAATTTTTCATATGTTTTAGCTTACCTCAAGAGCATCCAAGATGTAGGTGTCTTTGTTTCCACAGTATTTTCAATTTTGATAGTTTTTGGTCAAACCGTTGTTGTCTGTCAGTCATATAATGCAAGTTTAGGGAGTCCACCTCAAAGAGAAGTCAAAATTAAACATGATTTGATGACTCATAAATGTAAGTAATTACACAATGATGACCTAAGACACGAAATAAACAGTTTGTGTGAGAAAACAAACAGTATTTATATCGTTTTTACCTCGTGTAATGACAGCCATTTCAAACTCCTCTGACGGCACGGGCGCTTCGGTCTACGCATGCGCCGAAAGTGATCGTTTGCGCGCCTACGTCTCTCTTTGTTTATACAGAGACTTACCTTTATACGTTACCTTATACGGAAGTTTTACCTTTCACTAAACATATTTAGATATACAGGAAATCGCAATGGAATGTTTAGTTGTTTAGTAAAAGGTATAGCTTCCGAATATTAAGTGACGTACACGATCACTTCCGGCGGAATGTTGAACATGATTCAGTTCGGTTCAGTTGGACATTGCACAACTGATTCAGACCACTTGGACGTGACTGTGATTACACGAGGTAAAAACGATATAAACACTGTTCGTTTTCAATCATCAATGTGTACTCACATTTACAAATTTTGTTAAAGTATTATAATGGTATTTTTTTTTCATATTGATTATGAAAAGTCAACAGGCAACATGAGTAAGATAGAATGCACAGGGGTCAGACATGCTTTTGACCACTTCAATTCATTCATTCAAGTGAATTTCTTTTTTTTATGTACGACTGATGCGCTTGTTCAATTTAATAAAATTAAAACTTATGTGATAATTAAAATAATTGAATATTAAATATTGAGTGAGTGGCCAAGTTTTGCTAATTTATGAATAGTATTCAATGTTAATATACCCTTTTTATTCAGCAAGGACGCATTAATTTGATCAAAAGTGACAATCAAGATAAAACTGATAAATAATGTTTGTTTCTTTCAAATCAGCATATTATGATGATTTCTGAAGGATAATGTGACATTGACTGGAGTAATAATGCTGAATATTCAACTTTGCCATCAAAAGAATTAAAAATAAATGAATAAATAAATAAAATAAAAATAAATAAAAGTACATTTTCACAATATTAATTCTGACAGTATTTTGGATCAAATGAATGCAACGTTAGTGTCCATAAAATATATTATAAAAGCAAATCTTGCCAAATCAAACAATGGTAGTGTATTTATGACTATTAAAATACAAAGACTTGAGTTCTGAGCATATTTAGATTTTCTATACTCCTTTTTGTAGGGAGCATTACAAATGAATCAAAATCAGCATTATGTAATCAACAATTAAGTGAAATGCTGTACTGTAATTCATAATGAAACAAGACATTCTACCATGAAATTGCTTAATCTTCCCACAATGAGGGCTGTTTTAATCATAAAGCAGTTCAATGTTCACAGCTTAAACAATTGGGTTTTATTCATTTATTTTAGGGTGATTTTCATATAAACAAAGACTTTGTTCATCCCTCTTTCAGAGAGGTATACTCCTAAAGGTCATTTCCAGAGGAGGAATATTTGATCTTTTAATCTGTACAAGGCATTTTGAGGAAACCCCCTGGCTTAAAGAGGATTGAAAATTCTTCTCTCTTTAAACCTCATTAGTTCAATAATCAGATTGATTACCAGATATTGTGCTGTTTTATGTAAGAGGCATAATTACCGAAAAGCTGTAAAATATCAGATCGTTGACTGCATTGTAATGTGCTTATTGGAATAACTTTTATGCTACTGTACATAAATAACAAATATTTTCATAAGAGAAATGGACAGCAAATTCAATGATCCCAAACCTCTCTCCAAGACGCACAATAATATATACAAACATCTGTTTTTATTCATTTCGACCATTTAGAATGCAGACAGAAATACAAGATTTATACAAGAATTCAATTGTATTATATTTACACTGATTAAAGGTTTAAAACCAATGAAACAATCTACTGTTCTCTATCGCCTTTATGAGTCCGTTTCACTGTTACGGCGGTCCCGAAAAGTCTGTCCCAGTGACTGAAGAAAGGTGCAAAGTTGCTGCTAGGTTTCTGGTGGTGCATGTCATGGGCCATCGCCCCTCCAAGAAGCCCAAAAGGAACCAGGTGGCTAGGAGAATATGGCAGGTCGTAGCCGATATGGTCTTCCACGGACATCCAAATGCTGAAGACAGTGATGGTCCACACGGTCAAAGGATGGCACTTGAGCAGGATGGGATCGAGGTTGCTCCAGAAGCCCACCGTCATCAGTTCCACGCCGCTCAGGTGCTGGGTGGACCAGGAGAACGGTGAGGTGTAATCGTGATGGATGGCGTGGACCCATCTGTACAAGTGAGGGTTTTTGTGGTGCACCATGTGCCAGAGGAAGTACTGGGCGTCGAAGACGAGCAAAGCCCCCAACCCGCCTGAGAACAGCTCCCATACTGTCGGAGCAACTGCTGGAAGTGGAGGCGCAGGCATAACCACGTTAGTGATCAACACAGCCGGTACAACAAACACTAGATGATTGTACACCGCCGTCCCCAGAGTTCTCAGCATCATGCCGACGGTGGGACGCCGCTCCTTTTGGATCTTGTACTTAAAAAGAGGAGCTTTCTCTCCTAGGACATCCAGGAGCGTGAAGGGGACGCTGAAGATGAAGTAGCTGGAGAAGGCGAGCAGCACTGGGAAGAACGGAGATGAGACCAGGCTGTAGTGCCGATGATACAGGTAGTCCCACAGGGGCTGGAGGAGACGGTCTGAAGCTGTGGAAGTTTGGGGTTGAAGAGCGACTTCACTGATGTTCCACATCCTGCTGCTGGATTAAGCAATGGCAAGTGAATGCTGATGGGGAATGACCCAGCCTTATTTATACTGTGCCCAGGCAGACTTGGAACTCCAGTAAATCCATGATAAGGTACTTTCTCTCAGCCGACACTCCAGTCTCTCCCTCTCTTTAAAATCAGGGTTATTGATCTTTAAATAAACGTTTAAATGCAGTTATTACTGAAACCTAGCAAGGATCTACTACTATCCGGAAGACAAAATAACAACAATGTCCACCGATCATCCGATCCAAAAGAATGAAGGGTCAAGATTCATAAATAGACGTTTAAATGCAATTATTCCTAGCAAGGATCTTCTACAATCCGGAAGGCACAATAATAACAATATCTGACAATATTTGGATCATCCAATCCAAAGAATGACGGGTGTCAACTTTTGAAATGGGTGATTCATGCTAACTATTCTTGATGAAACCTTGAATTTCTTGTTAGGTTTCATCAAGAAATTATTCTTGATGAAACCTATTCTTGATTATATGTAAAGATCTGTTTTGTGAAATAGTTTATTAAGGGCAGCACTAAATAAAAAAAAGTGCAATTTTTATGACCCCTCATATATTTTTAATTATTAGTATTTTATATTTAAAATATAGTATATTTTTAATATATTTTTATAAAGGGTACTTATGATCACACGTATGTATTTAGTGTTGAATTAATCGTTTAGCATATCACATTCTCAATTAATAATAACAACAACCAGATGTTATTCTACATAATTTTATTTCCATTGAAATCATAGAAAATGCACAGAACTATTTTGCAGTCCATAATTTGCTTTTTCAATTTCTACATTTTGGATACAAGTATCCATAATTTGAATTTTAGGTTGCTTAAAAAAAAAAAAACTTAACTCGTGATGTGTTGTTAGTTTTCATGACTCATTATTTGAGCATTATTAAGGAATCTAAAGATCTAAAGCCAAATGTGCGAGTAAATTTATGTACATAATATGTTTATTTATTTAAAAAAATGCTGAATATATGTCAAATGTATTTCATATAAAAATCATTGTAAACTGCAAAAAAAAAAAATTGTGAAATCATCTGAATTGTCAGCATTGGTGATTAAAGACCATGAATCATCTGATTGGCTGAAAGTAAAAACCTTTGGTATCATTATTCACTTTTTTTCCTTGGCACCGTTTTACGTGTGTTGGTGTATTTGTGCCGGTCATTCCTGTATAAAAAAAATAAGATAACAACAAAAGTTCATATGCAGTTCAGAGACAAAAACTTGCTCACAATCACATTCATTTAGAACACATGGGTCACCAACAGTTTTTGCATTGAAGGGTCATATGATGCAATTTTAAAAGATAATAATTTTGATTGGGTGTAATAGAATAGGTTAATATTAAAAAAACGCATGAAACATGAAGTGTGTGTGATTGGCCGAACTCCTCAAGCATGTGTTTTAAGTGTAACGCCCCTGACCATATTTGCAAGCTTCAGTTTAAAAGGCTTTAAACAATAAAACACACAGTTGATAATGTCGTTGATTTTCTGGATAGTCTGGAACCAACTTGGCGAGCATTACTTGAGCAGAATGGTGGTAAGTATACTTTGGACATATCCTGCGTTATCCTCTAACAGGTTTAGAAAGCTGTTCACTGTCAACAAGCAAACTTCTGGGTTGTACTGCTCAAGAACAGCATTATACATAAATCTTTACTGCTGATTTGTAATTTTTATTCATTTTCTCAGAGCCCGAACTAAGCAGTTTCGCTGTTGCATCAAAAACACAGAATCTCTGTGACATGACGACAACACTACACTTCACTGAAACCTCGCCTTCTCTCTTTACAAACACTTTTGGCCTTTTGTTATTCTAATATTTCAAAATCTGACGTTTGAGTAAGTAAAATCTGGGCTTCGATCAAGGTGTTTTAGGCAGGTTTGGATCAGTGTTCTCTGTCAGAATAAATCCTCCTTTGTGGGAGACTATGAGCTCTGTAACTTTACAGATCGTTTACAAACACAAACAGATAGCCTACATTACACACTAAAAGAAAAGGAAAACATTAAAAAGCATCATACGACCCCTTTAAAAATAAACCTCGACCATGTTCTAGGCTTGTCAATAACTGTTAGTTCTATGTTAATCACTGGCAAGTTGCAACAGTAGGTGGAAGGGAAATAACACATATTGCATTGGCACAGGATTTATATGGCACATACCTGCTCATCTTAGCCTTGTTTCTACAGCCCAGTCCACCCTCCCAGTGGCTTGTGAAGGTGCCTCTTGTCATCATACCTCCGCAACCAATACATGGCTTACCGTTGCTGTATGGCTAGGAGAAAACAAAACAATTAAGTCCAAAAATCTTAAGTATATTATACACCAGTGGTCCTAAACTGGGACTATTCTTACTGACTTGTAGACAGCAGGAAAAATACACAATACAACAATACAATCATTCTTGAATAGAAAAATAACAGAAAAGCAATAATTATTGTAATGAATATTTATATAATTTTGCCAAATCATTTCGAACAATTAGTTTAGTTGTAGACACGTCAAAGGCCATGTGTCTTGTCAAACTCTACAATATTTTGGTGTAAGTTCATTTATAACAGACGACTTGTCTCATTTTCAAAAACTATGAAAAAAATACTACAATGAAATATACTTTGACAGCAAGCTGAATGGAACGCCCACTTTTCTAGATCTAATCAATTTCCAGTGGGAATAAACAATCCACGCCCTCTCTTTTTCTCATTCAATAAGTTTCATTCGCAAACATGCCGTTTAACTCTCAAAATATGTCACAAAACTGAAGTAAATAAGTCACAACTTCTGGTTCAAGCTGACTTTAAAAGCAGGATCACATGTAGTAGTAACAGTTTGAGCCAATCCATTTGTTTTACTTTCATGAAAAGGCCTAAATTCAAAACATTTAAAGCCTAAATGATACATTTTCCTACTCACCTTATGTTACTTTAATAATTAAGCATATTGTTGGTTCCAAGCCGTTCATGGTAATATTAATACATTTCTAAAGACAATTTAGGTCTATGTCATAATTTGATGCCAAATGGAAAATCTGGGATTTCTTTTGGAACAATTGTTTTGTTCTTGGCAAAATGTAGGTCAAATTTTCTTTGTTGCAGAGTTTGTCTCTAATTCCAATGCAATATTTGGGTTAAGGGGGACTGAGGTGAAAATCCTCATCCTGTCGGCATGACTGACCTGCTCTTTGGCACAATGACCACAGATCATTCTGTTGGCCATCTCCATCAGATGGTCCTGATCTTCATCATGGCAGACATCACATGGGTACGCCCGACCACAGCATGGAAATCTGTCAGGAGAGAACATTAATGCAAGATGGCTGCCCTAAATATTAGCCAAGGGCATTTTATAGAGGACCTGGTGGTACACAAAGCTTTCTGCTACAAAATAAAGCTGTTATATACCCAGACGTTGTTGCCGATAGTTACCTTAGCCACCGGTGGCTTTGTTTGTAATGCCTGCAGGCACCTTTTTCAGGTAGGGGTTTCCCTTGCTGAACTGCAGGGTCTCTGTAGCGTCGGGTGTATTGAGCAGCTGTGCCTGTAAATTCAGTAAATAAAAAACAATCGTTTATTTATATACTAATTTACGCTCAATGCAATTTACAAAGAGAGTCTGGAATCTCCTAAACCACAGGGCTTCAGAAAACACACCAATTAACCAATAATTTGAGAAACACCTTAGGTTTTTTACAGGTACAGGTGTGGGAAAAAATACGATGGTAGTCAATGAGGCCCAAGATCTGCTTGGTTAGAAACATTCTTACAAATATCTTCCTTTGTGTACAACAGAACAAAGACATTTATACAGGTTTTGGAAGAACTTGAGAGCCAGTAAACGATGACAGAACATTTATTTTGGGGTGAACTATGCCTTTAACCTAAGCTTTAGTGGAACACCAGGTGCCGGTGTAAAATAATTCTTCGCACAAGACTTATTCATGACCTAATATTAACACACAAGAAACAAGAACTGTGCAGAATCAGGGAGAATATAGGAGAAGGCTTAGACCTGTCTGATTTCTGGTCTCTGGCTGAATGTACTGAAAGCGTGTCGCTTCCACAAAAATCCTGAGTTTGGCATGACAATGTTGGCAGTTTTGTTCCCAGTTTTGCCCATAGGTCAGATTCTAGAAAAGAAGAAAAAAAGATTGTTGTGTGAGAACTGCGTTTACGCAAATAATTTACTACTACTCAATTTTAATATGATAAAAGCTGAATTATCATCATATCTGAATTATGATTAATCAGTCTAATATGCTGATTTGGTGCTCAATAAACATTTTAGGATTTTTTTGATCAATAGAAAGAATTTATTTGAAAAAGACATTTTGATCAAAATTGATCTTTTTCAAATGTTGACTACCGTAAGTGTATATAGGGTGAATTTTTAGAAGATTAGGTAATCTCAAAGGCAAAAAGTGTCCTAATCAACCTGAATGTTGAACCTGAATCTGTGCAGACCTGAATTATCTCCTCCTTGTTGCATCCAAGGCATCCAACACTGAACTCAGAGTCCTGCAGTACCAGGTCTACAGGCACAGCTGCTTTTATGTCCATATAGCCCAAAACATCACCGTAGCGGTGCATCATAGTGGGTCTGAAGGCCACCCTGATATCTGCTCCACATTTCTCACACTGAGCAGTACAGGTCAGACGCCCCGTCAGGGTCAGGTCAGAGTCCACTTTACACCTACAAAAAGGGGAACATGGATATTTTGTGCTCATGTCTGATGGCAGTTTGTGATAAATTGATTAGAGAAATAAGAGGCCATGCTTGCACCTGGTATTGACATCAGACCTTGGTGATCCGATCATAAATGGACAACTCTAAATATAGGTGTATTTCTAAACATTATACTTTTTGAGTATATTCAGGGCATGGTGCCGATGACACATACAGAGTATCGTAATGATATCCTGATGAGTTCGAAAAAAATACAGCATTTTATGACAAAATTCAAAACAGCTGACCAATTCAACTAAGCAGAACTTCAAACAGAATATAGCCATGGACTCCATGTTCCTAGTCCTTAAGGTTCAAAAGATACTATATATAGACAGTTGGTGGCGCTAGAGGGAATGAGTTAGAGACTCCAAATTTGTTGTGATTAATGTCCACGGTCCCACAAGCGGTTCCACCGACTGCCATTGACTCAAGAGCTGACGAACTTCACTTTCAGAATGATTTTTTCAGCTGATAAACGATAAAAACAACGGCAGCCAATCAGAATCTGCCACACTTTGAAGACGGCATAACTGCAGCATGCTTAGAATAAAATTAACAATATTGTCTGCTGGTGTATTGATGCTTATTTAGTAATCGATATAGTTATCATCTAGGTGTGAACAGGCCTAAAAGGCCCCTAAGTATAAAATTTCAATAGAATTAGAACAATTATTAAAACCCTTAAAATGTGGTGTAAACATCTGTCTCGACCACTTGTTATGATAGGATCATTGAAGACTGATGTAAATATCAGGTATAGAGTTCTGATCTCTGATTAACATCTGAAAACTGAAATGAAATGTTGTAGTTTGGTTTGAAAAAGGATTGAAACTCACCTGTTGCACTTCAGGGACACTGAGATCTGTCTGGCCACCATAGTAGCTGTTTGGTCTCCCAGTATCAGACCCAGCAGTTTGATTTCAGTACCTCTTCGTCGCTCTCTTGTTTTTATGTTCTCCACTTGGTGGTCGCCTTCCTCCCCATCAATACCAAGAGCAGTTTCATCCTCCTCCTCTTCCTCCTCCCTCTCTACTCCAGCATCATCATGTTCTTCCTCCTCCTCCCCTGAAGCCACTGCGAGTGACACTACACGCTCAGGAGCGTCTGATTTCTTGGATGTGTTCTTAAAAACCGTGACCTTGAGCTGCTCATAGGGAACAAACTGTATTCCAGCCCTCTCTAGGTCAACGTCTTTTTTCAACTGAGAAGAGAGATTTGAATGCTATTAATACTAGATCCAGGTTCACTGACAGTCCGGTGCATAACTAGAAGACACTTCTCAGCTGTAATCTGATTGGCTGTTTAATATTCCCAGGCAAGTGCGAGTCTCACCTGTCTGGCGCCCTCAGTGAAGAGTTTCTCCATACTACGGTCCAGCCAGCGCAAGTACGGCCTGAAGAGCAGCTCAACTCTACCCATCAGCTGATTAGTGGCATGTTTAGCCCTCAGCCATTCCTCTGAGGCCTTCTGCACATGTCTGCATTCGCACAACATTAAATAAATAGTTATTGATATCAGTTTATATTTGTATGCACAGTGTGTGCAATATAAACAGTTCTTCTCACCTCCCCATAACTGATTGTAATTCTTGGTCCTCAGGGACATCCACAGTGAAAACCTATGATTCGTTAGCTTTTATTAGCAAAAAAATACATTTTAACATCAAATTTGAAAGATTTCGAAGATGCACACCTCTTGAGGGTAACTATCAGGAAAGCTGACCATAATGTCCACTTCGTTAAGATCATATGGCTGCAAATAATAACAGAAAATATCAGTGTAGCTTTATCAGTATGATCGCATAACTGTGCATTCCAGCTATAATATTTTTCAAGAATGAGATAAAAATATGTAAACATACATACATAATATGAACATATACAATAATTTAGTATTAGTATTTAGATTAGTAAGATTTTTCTTTTGAAAATAATAATAATGTTCAGCTATGAAATATTAAATTGATCAAAAATGACAGTAAAAACTAATTATAATGTTATCAACTTTATCAAAAAATCCTGAAAAAGCAGCACAACTGTTTTTAACACTGATTATAATAAGAAATGTTTCTTGAGCACCAAATCAGCATATTAGAATGATTTCTAAGGACCATCACAGGAATAAATTAGATTTTAAAATAAATTAAAATAGAAAAGTAATTTTAATTTAAATAATATTTCACAAAATTATTTTTTTATATATTTTTTTATCAATTAAATGCAGGCTTGGAGATCATAAGAGACTTCTTTCAATAACATAAAAAAAATACCGAATTTCCTGAGGACTTTAAACTGATTAGGCTACATAAAACACCTACATTGGATGAAAGACCTTATAAAAATCCATTCAGACTTATGTAACATTTAATGAGTCCGAATTAGTTATGCAACCAAGCATAATACGAAAGTAATCCATTATTGATCTTCTTTCGTTCAGTTCTGCACAGTCAGCTGTATGATACCGATATAAATGTTATACTTCAATACTTCAGTGTTCCCATATTCCCGTTCTATTACAGTCTCTCTTAACCCCTCCTTTCCAAGAGACTATTCTTTTTTTTAGAGGACCGGTGCTTTCGAGTTCAGAAAAAGCCCAGGTAGGTAAGAACCAGTCAACAAACACTGTGAGCAATATCTTGTCCTTTTATTGTCACCTGTGTCACGTCACGTTTACTATAGCCTTCTCCGATGGCAATGTAGGATTTATATGTGATAAATGCAAGGCGACAGTCAGGCTGACGGAGAAGATTTCAGAACTAAAGACAAGCTTTCAAACTTTAATTGAGGATGGTAAGAATGCTAGATCTTTAGATAGCCTTTTGGATGCGCCTAGCATAGTGAACTCTTTACGTGATTCGGTTCCGGCAGAAGTAGAGCCCGTGCAGCAGGGCAGATGTTTGACGGTTAGGGATCGCCGCTCTAGTCGCAAATCAAAGAACCACTCTTCCATTACGATGCACATAACAAATCGATTTGCCCCACTCAGTGAAACACCCACTGAGAATCCTGTTGAATGTGCCCAGGTAATTGGTGATTCGATCACAAGGAATGTGAAAATAGAGACACCAGCAACCATAGTCACATGTTTGCCAGGAGCCAGCAAATTTAAAAGTGCTAGCTAATATTTCGGATTTCATAGAAGGAGAGCTCGATCGCATACAGAGATGCTTTAAAAACTGCTAGATCTACTTATTTTTCAACCCTATTAGAAGAAAATTAACATAATCCTAGGTATCTATTTTAAATAGTGGCTAAAATAACAAAAAAAGAAAGCTTCAAGCCCAGAAGTGTCCAAGCAACACAGCAGTAATGACTTAATGAATTTCTCCACTTATAAGATTGATAATATCAGGGACAAAATTATAACTGTGTTTGTTAACCATGTTTGTTGACTGGTTCTTACTCACAGGGGCCTTTTCTGAACTCAAAGGCACGGGTCGTCTCAAAGAGAAAGGAGGGGTTAAGAGAGACCGAATCCTTTTATTGTACTGTTTCTGACATTGTGAGTAAAGAGGTGATGCTGAAATGTGTATTATGAGAAAATTAAAGTGTTTTTGACCTTGCTTGGATGCATGTAAACCTTTAGTAAGTGATTTAAAAAAGGATTTTAGGGGCACTTTAATTCACTTTATGTTCTATACAAAAAGCGTTTACCCAGTCAGGGTCCGTGGCTTGAACCGTGACTCTGTAGTAGGTCAGCTTTCCATCTTCTCGCTCCTGCACGATGAGATTGTCTTTCGTAAATCTCTTCATCAGCTGAGCGATCTCAGTGGCTCTCAGCTGCTTGCAGACCTCTTCAGTAAGATCAGCCAGTTTGACCTGATCATGACTTTTAGCTGGGCGCGGGGCTGGAGCTGAAGGCCTGAAGCTGCTCCTCTCTCTCTGGCCGTGAGGCTGGTCCTTCACGGGAGGAAACTGCTGTGGATGCAAGAAGCGACACTGATCCTCCATGGCACAAAACCCAGACAGAAAGTAGCGGCAGGGACGCCTGGGTCTCTCCTGCTTCACGGGAGCACTTTTGTGGCCGGATGGAGGCGGATGCTTCTTCGGTAAAGATTGGCTGTTTTCGCTCGACTGCTCTTGTTTGTCTAATGCGTGACCATCCACGTTTCCTTCTTTCCCCTTGTGAGCCGTGCCATTCTCTCCTTCTTTCAATGGACCTGCAGCTCTCTGATGAAGAAAGCGGCACCTTTTCCCGTAATAGCATTGCCTGCCTTGAGAGTAAAAACGGCACAGTGGCTGCACCTGACCGGCCTTCTGTGAAGTCTCCTTACTGCTAACCTCAGTATCATGGCTTGAGTCGTCCTTTTCCGTTTCAACCGACGCAGATGGGGCTGGTTCATCCTCAGGAACCAATGACTGAAACATAAATAAAACAACATTAAAATGACTTTTATATGACGACAAAGATATGATTGAACTGCAGAATTAGATGTGCGAAACAGTATTTTTTAAATTCAAGTTGTGATCCTAAATAATGACCCCTTTCAATCTTTAAACCACGTTCCCACAATAATTAGTGGTTAATCACCAAATGACATGATTCGATAATTCTGGTCAAATAGAGTTCAGCCAATAAATGGCAATAGAGTAAACAGAAAGGTATTTCATAATCATTCAACAATAAAACACAACTGTACTTAATTGTATAACATTTGTTAATCAGCAGGGCAAGCTCTAATGAGGGGATAGCTCTACAATATCTGCTTAAAACCTTATCACAGGGTTCCCTGTTAACATGCATTAAACCTGATTAACGCATATACTGTACATTACATAACATCTGAAAGAAGTATATTCAGCAAAATTGCTCTTTAGAACAGTTAATTCAGTGAACTGGTGATACTGATTCAATAGTTCCTTTAAAATGTTCTTGGCCAGGGGTTCACGACTCCACTTCTCGGTCCACTTTCCTGCAGAGCTTAGCTCCATCCCTTATCAAACACACGTGAGGTGAAAAATGTCCCGATTCCGAAGCAGATTTCGCTCATGTTGGTCATGTGAATTTGCCACGTTGATCAACAGAAAACTGATTGGTTTGAAAGTGGATTCTGTAGTAGTGGTTCATGCATTGCTACACTATTTGACAAGTGACTCATTTTGCTGATGTGACTGAACCTTTAGCACTGTTCTGCTTTTTTTTGAGGCAAAATCTAGTCTTTTCAATGGGAATCTATGCAATTGGAATTTCATGGGACCATTGACAATAGTAGCCAATTGACATATCAAATAAAGCCTTATGCATGTGCATTTGTTATGGGTACTTCCGTAACACTGCTTTATTAAACGTCGAAACATTTACGAGTCTTTAGGTTCGATCAGTGGTTTGAAGTCAATGGATTTCAGCACTATATAATTAATTTAAAAAATGATACTTATGCATGTACCTAATTTGCCAATCCCTGCCTAATAACACCCAAAACAAGCAAAAAAAAAAAAAAGATTACAAATTTCACATTTAGCCCTATAAACCTATACTGTGTCATATTAAATATGTGATTTTCAAAGGCCTCTAAATTATTAACATGATATAAAAGGCCTTTTTTATTTTTAAGAAAAAAAAAAGCATCTTTTACTATAATTCTAAAAATATCCACCTTCAGGTTGTGGTACATGTGTTTTTGCTGTGAAATCTTTGAATCATTTTTGAATCATGAATCATAAAGTTTCGTATTGCTATATATGTTCCATATGACCTCGACTAATTTAGGTTTACTTTACATAAATATCATCACAAAATAAATCATGTTAAAATGCGAGTAATAAATATGATACATCAGGCCCTTGAGAAGTGTTTTTTATATACCTATATAAATCATAATTGAATTGCATTTTATTTTTTGAGATCCACAATTAAAATAGAGCTGTGATAAAAAATAAAAACTAAGCATTTAAATATCATATTAAAAATATATGTTATTGGGAGATATAGATATGTAAGTAGTCTGTTATACTTATAACCAATTTACATTAAAAGCTATCAGAATTTCATCTAATTTTTAGGCCATATAATTTTTTTTTTTTCTTAGTTTGGGCTTCTAAATTAGTGTTTTTTTCCCCCTCCTCCAGTATGAGCTACATATTCTCCTGTGTGGACCATAACAGCCTGGTGTATATCAAATATGATTCAAAACATAAACATATATGCAAACCTTTTAACATATCTTTAAAAACAGTATATAT
>JAOTRC010000002.1:4326795-4337986 GCA_027497675.1 Cyprinella lutrensis | reverse complement strand
AATGTCTGTTGGGGGACCAACAAAATAAAGTGTTAGCAGATATTAAGACAGTTTACTAATACTCTAATGACAGTTAGTTGACATGTAGTTGAAAAGTTACTTATATAGTTAGTAGAATGACTAAAGTGGACTATCGAAATAAAGTGTTACCAAAGTGAATACAATGAAAGTCAGTCGGGTCCAATGTAGTTATAATAAAATAAAAATATGCTCTTCTGTGTTCTGCTGAAGAAAGAAATAGAACTACAAGAGAGTGAGTAATTGATGATGTTTGCATGCTTGAATGCTCTTTAGTGAATTTTCAATGTATGGTGTTCTTATTTTTTGATTTTATGCAATAATGTTCTGTATAATTTGTGCTTGTCTTTGTGTCAGCAGTCACAGTGGATTTCCTTTTACCTCATTATGTAAGGACTAAGCTACATTATGGCATCTTGGAGAAATCCTAGCAGTATTAGTATGGACTCGGCAGGTGAGACTTACGCCTTTTGGAGAAACTCATAGTCTATTATAAATAAGAATGGGTATTTTTTGAGAAATGTCTATATATGATTATCCATTTGTATCCATTTTAAATGTACTCTACTACTATTCAAATGTTTTTTTATTTATTTATTTTTTTTTTAGATTTTTTTTAATAATATTTTTAAAGAAGTCTCTCATGCTCACCAAGGCTGCATATATTTGTAAAAAAAAAATATGTATAGTAAAAACAATATCATTACAGTTGAAAATGACTGTTTTAAAATATTTTAAAGTGTAATTTATTCCTTTGATGATAAAGTTGAATTGTCAGCAGCAATTACTCCATTCTTCAGTGTCACATGATCCTTCAGAAGTCTAAAATGTTCATTTGACGCTCAATTAAAATTTCTTACTGTTATTATCTATGGTTATTATCACAGTTTAAAACAGTTTGATCAATTTAATGCATTCTTGCTGAATAAAAGTTATAATTTCTTTTTTAAAAATAGAAACTTTGGAACAGTAGTGTATTTCACACTCATGTGATTTGATAAATGATGTTGTTGGCTTCTCTTTAAACAGCTGAATATGCTGCAATCGAATCCGAAATCTACCGTAGCCTGTTAACCATTATGAGAGAAATGGACACAGAGCAACCAGCTGTCAACAAAGGTAGGATTTAAAAGATCACACTCACTAAAAGAACACTCATATACCTAAAGACTAAACCTGACCCAATAGAAGACCAGTAGTTTTCATTCATTCATTCATTCATTCATTCATTCATTCATTCATTCATTCATTCATTCATTCATTCATTCATTCATTCATTTATTTCATTCTTTTGAAAAGCTTTTGAAAGCTTCAGTGAATAAAACGATAACCGCCATGGCTAGTGCGTTTGTCCAGTAGGCCTATTTGTGGGTTTAACACGCACATTATCTTCAGCCAAATCAAAGTCTGTCAAGGTTATAGCCCTCTCAGAAATATTTTTGTTGGTTTGTTCGTTTGTTTCTATCTTTGCGTTCTGGCTAACATCTGATCTTACATTAAAGCTGAATGCTTTTTTAGTCACTTGTAATTTTTTGGTGGGGGGTAAATAATCGAAGCACTAACCTTAGCCAATCGCGTTGCATAATTCATTTACATACTCTCCTCCCAATGCTGACATAATTTTTTCATCTGAAACGGAGACTCCTACAAATGCGTATGCTTTAAGTTCAGCCACAAAAATAACTATGTCCGCTCCTTTTCAGTGCTATTTTTTACTGCGTCTTTAGTAAATCTGGATAGTAGTTTATAACGCCAAACAAGGGTTTGAGCTAGGGCAAGCTTTTAGTAAATCTGGCCCAATGCTTAAGATATGGCTAATAAAGAAATGGAATCTTATCAGTAGTGTCATCTGTTTATGTTAGCCTATATATACAAGTTGTCAACAAGTTGCACTACTTTTTAAACATTGATATCATGGAACAACTCGTGTGTTTCGAATGGCGATATCGATTCATCAAAATCTGACGAATAGATATTCCAGCTTGGTCTGAATTATTTATTTTTGTTCATTCTGAAGGAATGCTGAGATGGACATTACACAAGAAAGTGCAAGCCAGTTCTGTCAGGAGTCTGGCTCTGGTGAGGGTGACCATCAAGGAACTAGAAAGAGTGAGTCACCAGTTTCTATGGCATAATGCTTGTTAATATGCTGGAGTGTAATTTTCATTCTAGGGATTGACACAACATTTTAAGCATGTTTAGTGAGTATAACATAAATGCTATTACTTTAAGAAATTACCATAAAATGTTTATTATGAGAGCATTGGTTACTTGAAAATATCTGCCGGAAACACCTGTGCTGCTGGAATAAAAAAGAAAAGAAAGAATGTTGATTCATTACAATAGCAGTTAACTATCATTGGTTAATTATCTCATAATTAATGATGATTAGCATCATTTAAACCTACAAAAGACCTGTTGGCTGTGAGGATTTAAAGAGTGACTGGATGAATGACTTGTAACATGATTTTCTGAAACCTTTTTGTACATAGGCTGAAAGAATTGACTGCAAGAAACATCTCATTCCTCTACTTAATACACTCATCTATGCTGTGATGCAGGTAAGAAAAATTGTCTATGCTTTTAAACCTTTTACATTTATTATTCTTTTAAAACAATTGATTCTCAACTGGATTTGCTCCATATGATCTAGATTTTACATCAATTGGTGATCTAACACAGTCAAATTGTTTATCGCACAACTTTTTAAGTCATTAAAATTAAATATAGAAAAATGTGTTGTTAATACCATAAACTGAATCTAAACTGAAAAATAAAAAAACAAACTTTACTTGACACAATGTATTGGAAATTTTAATTGTATACATTTTTACCATATTATAGCACTAAAAATGTTTGATTTGAGGCACAGTTGTTGACGTCTACAACAATATACACTCACCTGAAGGGTTATTAGGAACACCTGTTCAATTTCTCATTAATCCAATTATTTAATCAACTTCAATGGCTTCAATGCATTTAGGGGTGTGGTCCTGGTCAAGACAATCTCCTGAACTTCAAACTGAATGTCAGAATGGGGAAGAAAGGTGATTTAATCAATCAGTGGGCATCGATGTTGGTGCCAGATGGGCCAGTCTGAGTGTTTCACAATCTGCTTAGTTACTGGGATTTTCATGTGCAACCATTTCTAGGGTTTACAAAAAATGGTGTGAAAAGCGAAAATGCCTTGTTGATGCTAGTTGAAGACTGGAAAAATGTTGTCTGGTCTAATGAGTCTCGATTTCTGTTGAGAACATTGAGATGGTAGAGAACATGGATCCATTATTCCTTGTTACCACTGTGCAGTCTGGTGGTGGTGGTGTAATGGTGTGGCACTTGTGCCAATTGGGCATTGTTTAAATGCCTTGACCTGAGCATCGTTTCTGACCATATCCATCCTTTTATGGTCACCATGTACCCATCCTCTGATGGCTACTTCCAGCAAGATAATGCATCTTGTCACAAAGCTCGAATCATTTCAAATTGGTTTCTTGAACATGACAATGAGTTCACTGTACTAAAATGGCCCCCAGCGTCACCAGATCTCAACCCAAAAGAGCATCTTTGAGATGTGGTGGAACGGGAGCTTCGTGCCCTGGATGTGCATCCCACAAATCTCCATCAACTGCAAGATGCTATCCTATCAATATGGGCCAACATTTCTAAAGAATGCTTCCAGCACCTTGTTGAATCAATGCCACGTACTGTAGATTTAAGGCAGTTCTGAAGGTGAAAGGGGGTCTAACATATTATAGTATTAGTACGGTGTTCCTAATAATCCTTTAGGTGAGTGTGTAGCATATGTGTTATTTATAAAATGCAAGCCATCGCAAACTGTGAATGATTGTATGGTTGATTGCATTTCATATTTGCATTCAGTAAACATCAGAACAGACTAGCCAGTTAAGAAGCACTGTTATAGACATTGGCACACATGATACAAACTCTGTACCAAAAACAACACAGTCTAAATGTGGTCAGTTCAACGAAGGTTTACTAAGAAGCTTAACTAAGACCCTGCATGACACCCATGTGTTTTTTTGCAGACAGTATACATTCCTGATGACCTCTATAAAAGAGTTTATGACTTCTGCAAGAGGTTGTTGACTCTGCCTCAGCCCTACTGTACTGTGGGCTTCTGCTATGCTGGGGAAATGAAAGCAGAACGATTAGCTCCAGGTTTGTCACCTTTGTTCATCAGTATAAATCTTCAGACAAAATATGACAAACATTCTTACCTTCTCTTGATTGTCGAGGTTGATTTTGGCTATCAGCCAAAAAAACTAACTTATCAGTCAATCAAGATCCCTACGAGTCTGAAATACATTTTTGCATGATATTGTCTTGTTTCTTTTCTCATAGGCCTTTTGTATCAGAAAAGGATACTTGCAGAACAAAATCTAAAAAATGAACACTATCCTCAGCAGGAGAGGTGAGTCTCTTTCATATCTTAGCAAAACTTTTATATAAACTTTTTATAAACATTTGTTATGTGTATTCAATGCGTTTCCTTATCCGCAACCTTTTGCATTAGGGCTCATCATCACACAAATGCTAATATAGTTCATTGACCTATAGTGACCCTAAAAATGATTAAACACATATTTAAACCATATTTTCAAAAGAGTGTGTATATCTTATCTTTAAATAACTGGCAAATGTTGCACAAACATACACATCGTTTAACAAAACAAGTTTTAACAATGAGAACAAATTTAGGGCGTGACTTTTTTTGTCACAGTTTTATTGGTTGTCACAGGAGTTGGTTGAATCATTGTCACATAATTGCTGCAAAACCAATTTCTGGAGCGATTTTATTTTTATTGCAACATTCTATAAACAAATACAAACTGTTCATTTTGATTTCATGTTTTCTTTAACATTAATGCAACATGGGCGATAGTGCAAGCTAATATAATACTTTTATAGCATTTGTTAATATTGGGTAATGTTAATTTCTATATACTAATACATTTCAAGTTAACTGAGTGGAGTTTCTGTGCTTACTAATTACTGTTTCTGTCTATTACTGTTGAAACTTGAACTACCGGATTTCTCAGTTTTTGGGAAGGCTATCTAAATGTGTAAAGTAAGAAAGGAACAAGGAAACAACTGTTGTCTGGGCTGTTACTAATATGAAGAGTTCAGATGCAAAAGCCTCTAGGTGCCATTTGAAAATTTCTTCTAAAATGATCATTTTTATCAAGCTTGTATATTTAAGTTCAGTAATTTCACTTAAATGGCAATCTCGCATCTAACATAAAAGTTTGTGTTTATATATTTGTGTGTATACAGTATTTTATTATACATATATTTATATGCGTGTGTGAGTGAGTCTCTGTACAACTACACATATCTACAACACACATATTGATATTATTGATATGAACTCAAACATTTCTCATCAAATTCTTTTAAGAACAAATAATCTGAGTAATAAAATGTTTGGACGGGGAAAATATGTAAATCAAGAATTCTTTTTGTTCCTCTTCCATGGTAGAAAGACATTAAACCAATGTGGTAAACCAACCACAAGAGGAAGAAGACAAAAACCCTCAACCCTTCATACAGTTTATTAAAATAAAGCAGATTTGCATATGTGTGCAAACTCAAAATAGATTGCACTGCAGTTATCTCTCATTCCAAAGCCTGTTTCTTTTCTCTCTTCCTCTTTTTTTGTACATTTGAATATTTTTTGTGGTTTATTTATTTCATGAAATAATTGACCCTGCAAACCTGCTGCAGTCGTGTGTTGTATGCATGTAGGCTTGCAATTGATCTTTTGACGTGATTACGCAATTCTATGATGTAACAGCAGGTCACAAAAAGATTAGCCTACCTTGTTAAATCCCTTTGTGTAACTCTTGCATGTAGATACATAATGTGTGAACCTACTCATTTATAAATACAGATCTGTTTTGATGTGGTATGAAAATATGCAGTTCTTTGCAGTTACAAAAGATGAAATAAAGAATAGTTGGCTTTTTTTAAAGAAAATGTGAGTGTTGCTTAAAAAACATGTCATATAATGATAGTTTTGACCAATGCTTTGTTAAATGAATCGCTGCAAATAAAAATCTATTAATATAAAGTCCTAAAATGTCTGTGTGACTCACTGTGTCTCAAAACCCAGTTGTTTTCTACCTTACTAAATATTCCTGTCATAGGAAGCTCACTCTTTTTGGCACAGGCAATGAGACTGCGTCTTCTGACCGCTACGTGGCGCTGTTTCCAGATCAGGCTGTCTCAAACACACACACACACACACATACAGCAGTGGTGGTATGGCAGCCGGGAAACAGACAGCCATTTTATAATCTGCAGCCTGTCTGTTATATTTGCAGTTTTAACTGCTTTTTCCATCTGTTAATAATGGGTCAGTGTGGGATTACGTCGTCTAAGACGGTCTTGGTGTTCCTGAACCTGATATTTTGGGTAAGTTTGTGGCGTTAGAGACTGAATTTGAGAGTGCGTCAGTGTTTGTCTGATGGACACAGTCAGGTGTCGAGCAGCTGCATTATTACACACACTCTTTTACATCACCAATTCATTTATACAATCTTTTGAAATATAATGCATACTTTGCTATACCGATTTTATTTTTAATGCATTATTTTAAATACTGCTCTTTGATGCGGATTGCAATGTGTGTTTACATTTCGGTCATGATTCTGCGTTAAGTGTTATTGTTTGGGATGTTAAAGGGATAGTACACCAAAAAATTGCAATTCTGTTATTACTTGCCCTCATATCGTTCTAAACGCGTAAGTTAACACTTAAGTTAATTTTCGGCAGACAAATGAAGATCTTTTGATTTAATGAAATCTGAATGATTTCTGTCCTTCCATTGACAGCTACGCAATTACCACTTTGATGCTTCAAAAAGTTCATAAAGAGATCGTACAAAATAATCCATATGATATGAATTGAGCTGTTTAGTTCATATTTTCTGAATAGACTCGAACGCTTTATACGATAAACAGATTGAATTTAAGCTTTTATTAAATCAAGTCCTGGGCAATTTGTACAAGCAATCCTTAAAGGGATACTCCACCTTTTTTGGAAAAAAGCCAAAAATGGAATTTAACTCCCACATAGTTAAACAGTTTTCGAATTTATTCAGCCAATTTTCTGATATTTAGAAGAATATCAGTAACCAGAGAGTTTCTGGTCCCATTGACTTCCATAGTAAGAAAACATATACCATGGAAGTCAATGGGACCAGAAACTGTCTGGTTACTGATATTCTTCTAAATATAAAGAAATCTGCTGAATGGATTCAAAAATGGTAAACTTAACTGTTTAACCCAATGAGAGTTGTAAAATGAGCCTATTTCCACAAAAAAGTGGAGTATCCCTTTAATGACACTAATAGCAGTTATCACACAAAACAACAAAGAACATATAACATATTAGGAACTGGATTAACAGGCCCTAATATGACTTAAAAAATAGCTTAAACCATATTTTCTTTAACTGTACTTTAACATTATTTCAATGTAATACAATACTAATAATTGATCAAATAATAATTGACAAAAAATAATGGAGAAAAATATTCTAAATGGAGATTTACTCATTTAAATAATTTGAATAAACTGAGAGATATTCGTGTCTCATATTTTTTTGACCAAATGTGATGTTGAGACATACAATAATGTAATGTACAATATAAAATAAACAATATGTAATAAAATATGAACTAATTTACGTTTAGGGTTTACAAAAGAAATAAATCAACAAAAACAAACTAACTTGTGATTTTGCACACATTGGGTTTGACAGAACTGGGGCATTGGGGGCAAAGTTTCACATTTAAGAAGACTTAAACTGAGCAGTCGGATCTGAAGGAACACCACTCCGCCTGTCAGCTTGCTTTCCTTGTCTTTGTGCCTTTGATTAATCTCTTTAATCTGGGACTGAATGAAGTTTAACGTCTCCTCCTGGCAGATTGAGGATATGACACCATCCTGTTCTTTTTAGGGATCAGGCTGCTTTATTAAATCCTTGTTCATAATTTTAGAGCCTGAGAGCTGTGCTACATTGATTCAAAGGAGGTTTTATGGTTCTATTGTAAATGGGAAAGATCAAATCCCTATAAAATAGGTTTTTCCTAAAATGCCTAGAGGTCCATGGAGGACGCAGAACACTTATTTGTAGCCATTTGATTTGACCATTTATTAAAACTAAGGGGACGGACAAAATCGACCAATATATTATATAATCAACCAATATATATATATAATTTCAGATGCAGACTGTTCACCAAGATGGTTATGAATACAACATGTGCAACGCAAGTTGTCATATAGGCTTTATAACATTACAATACAATATAACAATTGTGTGCTTGGGACATGGATTTAATGGAGAGACTTTTTGTGTTTGTAATCAGACTCAAAAATTAAATAAAATTTGAATTTAGATGTATCTGCCAATAAATTGGTTAATAGCTTTCAAATATATTTAATTATTGGTATCCAAAATGTTCATATCGGTGCATCCTTTAATACTCTAATGAGAGTTAGTTGACATGTAGTTGCAAAGTTACTTCTAGTTCGTAAAATGACTGAAGTGAACCATCGGAATAAAGTGTAACGTAACCTTTATTTTTTCCTGTCTCATTTCCTTTCTGATGAGTGTGAGCTTTTCTGTGTGTTGACCTTCAATTTTGGATCACGATTTTCTTGTTGGCCAGCATTCCAAATACGTATTCAACTTGTTTTGAAAGTCATGAATAGTGACATGAATGAATTTGTGTTTGGCTCCTCACTTAGCTTTATTCTGATGTACTCTTTTAATTAGATTTTCTTATTTTGTTACTCAACTTATTTTGAGTTTTATCTCTTGGCATGAAAACACATATCCGCTTTCAGTAAGTAGCCTAACTGTGTTATCTACTTCTAGGCCGCCGCTGGCATCCTGTGCTATGTTGGAGCCTACGTATTTATCACGTATGATGACTATGACCATTTCTTTGAGGATGTGTACACCCTGATCCCAGCCATCGTCATCATCGCAGTCGGAGCGCTGTTGTTCATTATTGGACTCATTGGATGCTGCGCCACTATTCGAGAGAGCCGCTGCGGGCTTGCCACAGTTAGTAAACTATTAAGTTCCCAGCACTGCATTTTAGTGTTTTTCTTCAAGATACTTGACCCCTAAGTGATCATAATTTACTCTCTTTGAAATAAACTTCTGTTTGGGGTCTGTAAGATTTATTTCTTATTTGAAATGGATACTTTTATTCAGCAAGGATGCATTCAATTGATCAAAATTGACAGTAAAGACTTTTTTAATAACATTTTCAACATTGATAATAATAATGAGCAGCTAATCGGCATATTAGAATGATTTATGAAGGATCACATGACACTGAATATTGTAGTAATGATGTTGAAAATGTAAATAATATTTTAACATATTAAAATAGACAAGTTATTTTAAATTGTAATAATATTTCCCAAAAGTACTGTTTTTACTGCTTTTTTGTACCGTACTGCAGTTGCTATTAACAAGTTTAGACGATAAATTAAATACTTTACTTTCTGAAACCATTGTCTCCCTTTTTTACAGTTTGTCATCATTCTCATGCTGGTATTTGTGACTGAGGTGGTTGTGGTGGTTCTTGGCTATATTTACAGAGCAAAGGTAAGTCCTGCGTGTATAGGAAGTCAATATTTATTGAAATAGGAGTGCCTACATCTCTTTTGTTTTTTAATATGAAAGGCCCTTTCTCACACATTTTTAGTTGTTTAAAAGTGAACAAGGCATGCAATGCAATATCTGTCTTGTGGTGTGCTGTACTGTTGTTGAAGCAATGCGCTTTTTGACATATAGACTAGAAAAATACATCCACACCTACATAATGAAAGGGTTTAGTGAAAGGTAGATGTCAGGCTCAGAAATGAATGTGGGCTTGGGGCTAAATTGCTGTCTAAATGAATAAAAATTCCTTTCTAAATTCAAAATATCTGAAAAAAAAAGCCATTTTATGATTTTTCTTTTTTTTTTTGTGTATTTTATATCATGATATACTTAATGTTACACAAGCAAGAGTGCTGTTTTTCTGAATATCAGCTTGATTGAAAATGTAATATTCATTTTATATTTCAATAAACAAGGAGTTAATGAATTACAAGTGAATTACATTTTAGACACAATTTCATGAAATCGGTCCCACGTTTCCAAAAAATTTCACGTTTTCAAGATATAGGTTGAGGTAATGATTTAACGACACATATATAAAGTCACTCACTTGCTTTGTTACTAATGAATCAGCCATTTGAATGCATCAGTTGAATAAATGCATTTATTTAATAAGGTATATATATATATATGGGTATTATATTTAATTTTAAAAGATTGCATTGAAAATTCAGTGCAACGGAAAGTTAATTACTGTCACTTGTGAATATGGTTCTAGGTGGAAGATGAGGTCAATCATTCCATCCAGAAAGTGTATAATGAGTACAACGGCACCAACATGGATGCTCCCAGCCGCGCTATTGACTATGTGCAGAGACAGGTGAGGCTCCACAAAACATTCGGTTATTGAATTCATTAAATCAGTCCCGACCCCTAATAAAATCGCTATAATGTCTGTCACGACGTAAAGCTCCATTGTTGCGGCATCACCAACTACTTGGACTGGAAGAACACCAGCTGGTTTAAGGAGTCTAGGAACAACAGCGTGCCACTGAGCTGCTGCAAACCCAACGTGAGCAACTGCACCGGCTCGCTCTCCCGTCCCGGAGACCTCTACCCTGAGGTGAGAGCCCTTATGTGTGCTTGTGAGTGTTCCCGATGGCGCAAAGGAAGTGTGCATGTGATGTTAATGTATCTTTTGAACCGTCCTTAGGGATGTGAAGCCCTGGTTGTGAAGAAACTGAAAGAGATCATGATGTACGTCATCTGGGCCGCTCTGACATTTGCTGCTATTCAGGTATGCTGTTCTGAATTATTATTATTTATTTATTTATTTTAACATTAACATTAACATTTTAACATTATCTTATTTAAAGGGATAGTTCACTTTGAAAAGTTAATTTTTGATTGTTTTAGCTTACCTCAAGGGCGTCCAAGATGTAGGTATCTTTGTTTCCACAGTATTTTCAATTTTGATATTTTTAGGTCAAACCGTTCTTGTCAGTCATATAATGGAGGTCTATGG
>JAOTRC010000002.1:4293052-4306431 GCA_027497675.1 Cyprinella lutrensis | reverse complement strand
AACCATGACCATTCAAAAATATGACTGAGTTTCTAAAGATACAAAGCTTAATGCAAATGGGTGAAGTGACCCTTTAAGGTGCAAACCTCTGGGATGGTCTGGCCTGACAGGCGATTATCAGTGTGTGGGAACGACAGCTGACTGTAAAGTCAGTGGGGCCCACAATACCTCATTAATAATGTCCACATGAGCTTGGAGGCGAATCAGAATGTCTGCTCCAATGGGTCAGGCACCGTTATTTCCAGTTCAAGTTCAAAGCGCAGATATATTTTGCAGTCACTAGGTTCGATGGGCATGAGTTCAAAGGGAAACGTGTGCGCTTGCTTGCAGAAGGAAGGTCAGGTGTGACTTTAATTAGATCATTGAAGAGGGATAGGCTGATGGCAGAGTTGTCTTGCCCATAGTGCGAGTACAATGTCTGTAGTGGTTATGCCATTCAGCTGCAGGTCGTTGCTGACCTTGGGGCAGAAAGGCTCAGAGTCTTTGTTGAGTTGAAAAGTGCAGAGTAACGAACATGAATCTCGCTCAGGTGTTGATGCTGTGTCCCTGTGGCTGGAGGCGAAAGTTCCCGTGACCTCTGTGACCTGACAATCTGGCTCAGTTGACCTGGGTGGCTGAAAGGGGAGATGTTCTCGCACTTGAGCCCAAATCTTCAGCTGTCTGAAGTCCAGCAGGGGCTCGAAGCGGTCTAGCAGATCTTTGCCGATAAGGAGGGGATATGTGTCCATCGGTGAGACGTACACCAGATGTATCAGACTCATGGGACCAATCGTTAGGTGAATGGGAGCTATTTGTTCAAGTTGGATGTCAGTTTGGCTGTATGGCTGCACATTCAGCACACAATTCTGGGTGAAGAATTGAAAAAAGCCTATTAGATTTAAATCTGAGTCTTTGAAAGAGTTTGGCTGATATCAGAACAAGGTCCAATCCGGTGTCAACCATAGCTTTGAGTCTCACCTCATTTTCTAAAGTGATAGATAGATAGACCTTGCATGCTAGCCCTTTTTCAATCAGGTTCACCTGGAGTTTTGGTGTCCGGGCTTGTGTGGCAATCGATAAACAGTAAACAGGTCAGTGTCTTGTGATTTGTTGCAGAGACACACAACCAAAACAGCACTTTATGGTATCTCAGGGGTTTGATGACTAGTGTGATGGGTTAAGTTGTCTGCTTCTGGATGTGCGGTGTTCAACAGCAATAAGTGTGTGTCGTTGTCACTTGGTGTTGTGACAGCTGGTTCTGTGGTCTGTGTCAGGAGAACAGTGTTCGGGGTGCTTGGTTCAGTAGGAGGGCAGTCAGGAAGGGTGTTGGTTTTATTCCTTACCCTTAGTCAAGAGGAGTCTGGCTTGTCCTCTTTGTCAGTTTTCCTATGAAGACGCTCTTTCAGAATTTTCAGTAAACTCATTGTTTTCCTTTGCGGCAGGCTCGGATTTGTACTTGAACTTGCTTGGGGCCTGCCACGAGGTTTTTCACTGCGGGTTGTCTGGGCCGGACATTCTGGTCGCTGGGGTTTGGCTGTTTCTTGGCTGTTGGCTGGCTTCCCACGTGGCTCCACCCCTTTGGTTGTTGGGGGGCCGTGGGCTGCCATAGGACCCTTCAGAGTGCCCACTTTGATGCTTAGGGCAAGCACCCTCACAGTTACGTTGCCCTCTGCTGGCTTGAAATGGTCTTGGCTTGTTATTAAAAGGTTTGTTAGTGTGGTGCTGTTGGGGCGCCCTCTAGTGCCAGCTCTGAGTATTGATCAGTGACAGGGAAGATAGATGGAGTTTTTACAGTCTTTTCAGCAACAATGTTCTGCTTGATGAAAGCCTTGTGGGCTAAATCTCGCAGTTGTTGGGTAGTCATGGTGCCAGGACAGGCCAGAACCCCTAAGTAATGGCTCACCGCGGGATGCAGGTTTCGCAGGAACAAAGTTTGTAAATTAAAGTCCTCCTCTATTCCAGGCTTGTTCCGTGCACCGAAGTAGGCTTGTCTGATGCGACTTTAGTAGGCCTGTGGAGTTTCCACTTGCGCCTGCTTGAGGTTCATGACGGTGATTAGTCCTTGATCAGTTTCTGGATCAGAGAATTCTCTGATGAAAGCCTGCCGCAGTTGCTGGTAGTCTGATTTGACGATTTGTCTCTGGTTGATGATCCAGGAAACTGCGTACGTCCCGACTAGACGTAATTCTAAGCAGGTATAATCTGTCCCACGGGGTCACATGGGGAACAGTGTACAAGTGAAAGTCAATGTCTTTCAGGTAGGCATGCACATCGTGGCCTCCTGCAGGGTTTGGGGTAAAAGTAGGAATGTTCCTGGCCAGCTTGTCAATTTCTTTGAGGGCCATGCTGTGCTAAGGGGCAGGGGTTGGCTGGGAAGCCCCTCCTTTCCCTGAGGGTGAGGGTTCTTGTAGGCTGGCTGTTGATGTCTAGAACGGTGGGCTTTCGTCACCCTTTTCAGTTCTGTGCTCTTGGCTGAAATGTGCGGACCGGCTGGTCAGGGGAAACTTTGTCGTGTGTTTTTCCCCTTCCCGGTCACTTTGCAGTTTATAGGAGTGTTTTACTTCTCTGTGGATAATGTCAAGTTCCACTTTAAAAAGGTCTCTTTGCTGAGTAAGTTCATGGATTTCAGCTCGGGCCGCTTTTAAGTGTTTTTCACAGGCCTTGGTTTTTGCATCTCTTTCTTTTAATTTAGTCTCTGCTTTTGCAAGGAGAGTGTCACCTTGTTGCAGTTTTTCGGCGAGTGCCTTTCTGGCTTCCCTCTCTGACTGCTCTCTTTGGTCTGTGTCTAGACAAAGGCTTTCCAGGGCATTTTGAAGTTTTTCTACTTCTTTCTGTAGCTCTGGGTTTGTTTACTCCTTCAGGTTTCCCACGATTCAGGCCCAGTCTTTGTAATTGTAGCTCTGGGTTGGGTCGTGCTTCATCAGTAAGTCCAGGTCAGCGTCCAGCTGCATTTGGCTCCGGGGCTCAGAGTCACCGGTATCCTTGGGCAGGAAGGTGGCTGTCATGGTGGTTAGCCATGTCTCGAAACTGTCCCAGTGGGCTGCAGGACTGGGAGACCGGGATATACTGGCTTACTGGGGGCGAGAGGAGCACAACACACACAACGAGACCAAATGCAAGTTTGTTCTACAATTTATGCGTTATAACATTAATACGGGCGATGCCGTTTACGGGAATTTCGACTAACTGGTGCAGACAGTTAGACAGTTAAGTGGGGACAATTAAGTCAGCGCAGGGCCTAAGTAAAGATAACAAATAAAAGAAAACAACAATAGGAGAACAACAAAAGAATAGCAAGATGAAGAAGCTAGACGTGAAATTAAACCATAGAGATTAATGAGTCTGTAAAGAAATAGAGTAAATAACAGCACAGAAAGTGTTACAGGAGATAAGGAGGCATGAGCCGACTGTGTGATTTCTGAGAAGTGGAGGTGGTCAACACTTAAATGGCAAGGGGAAATATCTAAAATTCTTATGGCCTATCCCAAGTGGATGATTTTTCCTCTTTACCTTATTTCAGCTTACCTGGGGTGAATTGAGGTCACTCTGGCTGGAGCCAGCCAGGGGACAACGACAAAAAGGGAATTATGACAATGTTGTTAATTAACCTAAGGAGAGGTGTCAAGTGAGTAAGGCAGGATAAACACAGGAGTAAGTAAGCTGTAGTGGCGGGTTTGGGCCACAAGGGTACGTACTTCCTCCTAGTGGTTAGCCTGGTAGAAAAGACAAGCTTGATTTAAATTGCAATTCAACTGGTTTAAATTCAATTCAAATAAGCGTATACAGAGATGTTAAGTAACACCTAAGATAGTGAGGATGCTTTCGTGATAAAGTATCTCTAAGAGAAGAGGGAAAAGTGAAGAATTTCTTTTTTATTTTAATTAATTAAAATTACTAATTTATCAAAAACAAATGAACAAAACTGATTAATTTATCGAGGAGAAAAAAAAATATTAAGACTTATTGATTTATCCAAGGGAAAATCAATAAACTTATCTGGAGAGAAAACGAAATTAAGTAGAATTAACCGTAACACAATCCATAAAATTAAATGAGAACTTAATTTAAATTTATCTTCAAAAGTTTTTTTTCAAACCAAATTTGAATGAGATTAAGAAAATTAAAGGATGGGATTATCTCTAATGCTTATCACGATAACTGTAAGGTATCAGTGACAGAATAGAGCAAAACCAACTGAAAACAGACTGAAATATCAACAGAATGCCAAGAGTATAAAGAACCGACTTGGCGTGGGAGGCCACAATGGGGCGTCTTCCCCCCTGAATCACTTCAACTGTGAAGAATTAAAAATGACTGGAAAAGAATATTTTCAGAAAAGAATGACCTATCTGTGAGTGTCCACACGATGGCGCTATTGCGCTCACGCTGGATAAAGAGGGTGTGGCGGTAATTCGAGACTGTGAGGAACTAGGCTGTGCTCTAGTGTGTGGCAGCAGAATCACAACCAGCCTGCTTCAATTGTTCCCTTTGGGATGCGTAATATCTGAACTGCACACATACAAAAGTTTAAATCTAGGCGAATTTTACGGTGCTATATTTCACAAGTCCGTCAGGCAGACTTCTTTCACTGCATTTACACGTAAACTGTACCAACTGGAATTGACGTCTGTGGTTTTACTCCAAATACATTTATCATTTAGCACTTAATGATTGAAATGTTCTCGGTTTCACAGTAGATTAGCTAAATCAATGTTACCACCAGTACAATTGAAGCATTGAACGATTATAATATCAGGCGTTGTTAGGATGGATAGAGGAGCATCACTTTATCCAATATTATCCAATATTGGACTGATGATTGCATGTTACTACCATTGCTGTGTTGTTGTTGTTTGTTTTGACTTTTGTATCCTTTACACAATGTTGTTGGATATTTGGGGTGGTTTACTGTTATTTGTGCTGATGTTCAATGTGGCTTCCTTAAGTGTAAAACAAATTTCCCTCAGGGCAATAAAAGTGTCATTCAGAACAAATAAAAAAAAGACTGGACTTTTTATGGAAGTATATGAAATGATTGGAAGGGTTGCCAGGAGAAACCCTGGTAACACTTTATTTTACAGTGTCCTTGTTACATAGTGTTACATGTACCTAACATGGTAATAACAGTAAATTATGTATAAATGGTAAATGGACAGCATTTATATAGCGCCTTCATAGACCTAATGGCCACCAAAGCGCTTTACACTTTTGCCTCACATTCACCCATTCACACACACATTCATACACCGACGGCGGTGTCAGCCATGCAAGGCGCCAGCCAGCTCGTCGGGAGCAGTTGGGGTTAGGTGTCTTGCTCATGGACACCTCGACACTTGGTCAGGTGGAACCGAGGATTGAACCATCAACCTTTCGGTTCGTAGACAACCCACATGAACCACTGAGCCACTGCCGCCCAATTGCATGCAACTAACCCTCAACCAAATCCTAATCCTACCCTGTAACAATGACACTGTAACAATGACATCTTAAAATAAAGTGTAACTGAAACCCTCTTCTCTATAAAAACCATGGCAGCACAACTTAGGTTTGCAAAGTTGCATCTGAACAAATCACAAGACTTCTGGAACACTGTCCTTTTTTACAGGTGTTTGACCAGTAATGTGATTTTTTATTTTTTGCAGTTGTTATTATTCTCCCATCCACTCCTGTCCCACCCACATTCTAAATCATATATCATATATGATCATATCTCTTATCTTATGACTGAATTTTTCACTGATTTGTTTTTTTCATTCCAACATTAAGAGTGGTTTTCTTTGGAATTAAGTTGTCCCATTTGACACCAATGTTTATTGCAGGAAACCTGTTTCACCCCTACTATCAGTGAAGATTCAAGATCAACTTGAGTGTAAAGGCACATTGTATTTGAAAAGATTTAGATTTTAAGCTTTTTAGATTTAAATTACATCACATAATCCCAATTGAGCCAATGGGGCTTGCACCATGATCATTTGTTTTCTTTATTTTATTTCTAAACACAGGGGTACCGCTCAGTGGTTTGGAGTGGGCAGTGGTGTTGAATCCAAGCAGCAGGAATGGCACAGGAAGAGTCTCCGGCACTGCAGTCAGAGATATGGAAAACTTAAGCCCCAGTATTGTGAGCAGAATGAGGCAGCCAGCCTGGACTATGGCCTGGAGTCACCTGTGGCCCCCAGAATGCCAAAGGTATCATACATGTACACGTTTTTACTGCAGTTTAATTTTTGTAGTTAATGTACAACATATAGAACAATTATTTTATTTAAATAATAATTAACATTTTTTCAAGTTGTCAATTCATCTGCAATGCTAATAACTAATCTTTTGATACTCTTCTATATGTTAGTAGGGATGTCAATCAGTTAAAAACTTGTTATCATATTTCATTACATTTTCATTATATATGCTGATTACTGTAATTATAGGCATATATCAATTGTTACAACTCGCTTGGTACAGGCCGGTGTAACACTAACGGGGAGGCCACACGAAGATTCAGTTAATTCAAAAAGTACATGTTTATTAAAGTAAAACATTAAAAAAGTATAACAACATCAATTACAACAGAAGGTGCCCACTTGAAGACCCTAGAGATGTCCCCTACTCGGCTCAATCCAGACGGTTGTCATGCTGGTCCACTAGGGAGACCACACTGTAATTGCGACCGTCGTGTGTGCTGACGCGCCAAGTAAATGGAGGAACAGAGAGCTCTGAGATTTCTTTAAAAATATCTTCATTTGAATTCTAAAGATGAACAAAAGTCTTACCGGTTTGGAACTACATGAGGGTCAGTAATTAGGCTAATGACAGAATTGGTGAAATATCCATTTACCAAGATGATCTCGACTGCCCTCTTGTGATAATGGGCCACACATTCCCATGTCAAATAATCTAACGATATCGACTTTGGTAAGGAAGGTAGGAGAGTAACAAAGAAGAGGTTTCAAATAATAGCAGTGTGTAGCCAAAATATATATTTAAAGAAAAATATACATAACATGTATCTCCTTTGTGTTATGATGGCTTTAGTTTCTGAAATTGTGGAAGGCGCTTTGGGGGCTAACTGTGTATTTAATTTTGATCTAAAAAGCGACTAGAAAACTTGCAAATTCATGCCAAGGATCACAGTCTATTATTTATCTATTTAAACCACCTACAAGAATAATTCTCCATACGTGTTTAGGGAACAAAATACTTACTTTCGAAAGGCTGGTTGCTAAAGTTTTGAGCTGAGTTTGTTGCCATGGTGCGCTCCGGTCATCTGGACTCTCACTTGATGTTTGCTGTGTGTACTGTTACCGCCACCTGCAGGCTTGGAGGATGAGCAGAGAAAATCCCCATGAAATCAAAATGAGCGAGACACCCCTCACTGCAGACTGGCTGTCATTTTTGAATGTAGTGAATGTACTGTGTACAGTGTACATTATGTTAAATAAATTTGTGGTAAAATTAATTAAAAAGTAATGGAGTTGAATATTGTATTTTGCTAAAATAAAGCCAAAGAATCATGTGTGAGGTAGACCAGTGTGCATTTCGAAGTGGTTTTAAAGGAGTAGTTCACTTTAAAAAAAAAAAAAACTTTTGCTGATAATTTACATACTCACCCCCATGTCATCCAAGATATCTATGCCATTCTTTCTTCAGTCGAAAAGAAAATAAGATTTTTGATGAAAACATTCCAGGATTTTTCTCAGTGGGAACCAAACTCAAGGTCCAAAAGACAGTTTCAGTGCTAACTGTTCAAAGGGCTTTAAACGATTTCAGACAAAGAATAAGGGTCAATCGCTCATTAAATAATAATAATAATAACAAAGTTTAAGTTTCGTAAGCTCAAAAGTTTTTTTTTTTTTAAAGTGAACTACTGCTTTGGCATTTGAAAATTTTACGATCAGTTGTATGAAATAGCCTTTGCTTTATCTTGATCAATTCCATGATCATTGAAGTGTATCCCAATTTCTTCTTAATTAAGGAAGTAGACAAATTGGCAAAGCAAGTAATGGAAATGAATGAAGTTGATATGCAAATAGGCCCATATATAGCATTTCAAAGACATTTATATTTTTGTTATTATACAAAAACTAGCAATAGGTTACCAGTCTATATAAATGCTACTTAAAATGGCGGCATTGTTGAGATACAGGAGCAAAGTAGACATTTGGCTGGGGAGACCAGCGAATGGTTTCTGAGATAATAAAGTTACTATATTATCATATTAATACTTAAGATATCACAGCAGGTGGCGTCGTTGCACTATCCGCCGTTAGATAACCAAAACAAGCGTGTTGCGTTTTCTGACCTCCAGATGTCGCTGTTTCTCCCTGATCTTTACTCTCCGATCTCCAGCAGGAACTGACGTTTGTGTCTACGACTACATGTACATGAGCAAATTTTCCAGCTGGAGGAAAATGTCCAGCGTCAAAGATCCGAGAGTCTGAAGGTGGGAATCGTCATTTATTTACACAAATTCTTATTAAGCCGTTAAGTTCACCGTCAGCTCAGTTCTTCTGCCAACCGGAAGCATAGGGTGTTCTGGTTGTTGGATGAGTATTTGTGTTGTTTGTTTTTCTTTTGCTGTTTCCACTTTTGTTGGCGCGTAGAGTGCGCCGAAATATGTGCACAAACATTGCGTAAAGTTTCTGAAACTACTTTCTAGGAGAGATATATTGTTTAAATGTTTATACATAGTCTTTTCGTGATGTTTTAGCATGTCGGGGTGTTCGTGGCAGGTTATTTACTATGCTGACAGCAACATTTGATTAGAGATATTAATCTGTATTGGCAATCTTGAGACTGTTGTTGTGGTAAAGTTAGCCTGATGAGCTCTTTTTTGTCGCATTCTTTGCACCCATTATGAACTTTTGTTTAGTTTCTGAATTATCTTTCAAACTGTATCCTTTATTCAGTAAGATAAGATGGGGTTGCTTTCTATGTGGTTCACTAAGTTAAGTTACTGTTTGGATCACTTAAATTGAACATCATTTCTAATACGTAATAAAAAGCCCTCCTTGAGTTCAGATGCAACTCAAGTAACGTTAACTTATTTAACACTTTTTGCAACACCGCGTGAAGCCAATAACAATTTAATATTAATTCTTATATAATAGCTAATATTTAGTAGCTTATTCTTTCATCTGTATTTAAAGTTAAAATCTTGCTGACTTTTTTATGCAAGAAAATGCAATGCACTATGCAACTTGGATTGCCTTTCCAGTGTTTTTCTCATTTCAAACACTGAAATAGCATAGTCGACATTGTGTGTATAATAATCATAATATTAGAATGTTTCTAATAGGAATAATAGCTCTTTTGTACGTTGCTTTGAGTCAGTATTGTTGCGGTAACTTACTGGGGAAGCAGGTTTTATCTTGTTTTTTTGTCATGCATAACTAAAATAGGCTTGTATAAATGTGTGGATTCAGCACGTATGTCCTCTTTAAAACTTCAACTGAAGTAGTTGCACATAATCGTGTTGTTCCTGCAGTGTTGCGTCATTGAATGCATGAATCATGTGCCTTGACCCTTGCCTTTGCTAGCTGAATATGCATACCGGTTTGCAACTTTTTGTTTTTCAATTCTGTCATTGTTTTCTGTCACGTAAAGCGACTATATTGTGTCTACTGTAAACAGGACCGATGTAATGACATGTTTCACAAATGCGTGCTGTATTGTCATCTATCATTCATTTACCCTTCTGAACTTTCTCACTGTCTTGGGAACTATCTGTCATCTCTTGACTTGTTTTTGCAAGTGCTTAGAAAAGCATCTGAAACTAAACTCGGTGCATTTCGAGTCATTCTTTGTGTTCTGTGCATCTCTGAGTCTTAAAAGTTAGTTGATGTTCGTAAACTGACGCATTTAAAAGCCATATGCATTTTCTAGTTATTAATTTCTGTACTTTGATAAGTAAATCTATTAAGTACAAAAGCATATTTAGCTGTCTTCCATTATTATTTGACACCAGCTTTAAAAGGTTTTGAATTTGGGGGGGTTTCCAATGCATAAGTGATATTTGTCATTGTTAATACAGTGCAGTCAGGCATGCACCCTGAGTAGTGAACCATTTCCACAAGCTTTCAGCTGGAAAGATTTATAAAATCTTTCTTTCTTCAGTCGAAAAAAAAATTAAGGTTTTTGATGAAAACATTTCAGGATTTTTCTCCATATAATGCACTTTACTGGGTACCAAACAGTTCAAGGTCCAAAAGACAGTTTCAGTGCAAACTGCAAACTGTTGAAAGGGCTTTAAACGATTCCAGACGATGAATAAGGGTCTTATCAAGCGACATGATCGCTCATTTAAAAAAGTTTTATAAGCTCAAATGTTCTCCTTTTCTGGTTCTCAGTCTAGAAAGCTCCAAATTCAAAAATAATTTCACATTTATTCTACATAAATGACCCATTTTAAATACACATTCATCTTTCGAGAGGTGAAATATCCCTTTAAGTGTTATATCTGGGCAACGGTAATCAACCAACTAAACTCTGCGTTGCTAGTCCATAACACCCCTAAATGATACATTCTTCCTTGCCTTGCCTTATTAGAGACAGATATCTGGGGTTTTTCAGTCTGTTTCGTCGTCACTGTCATACTTAACATAAATCAGTCCTGGCCTATTTTTGTGGGTTTTTGCAAATAATCAGTGAAGTTGCGAATGAGGTGCTGAAACCCAGTTCTGTCTTGAGTCTGTACCTAATTGGTTCTGTTTCAGCTGCAAGCTGGCATGTCCTGGGCCTGCAAGGCACAGGGAAATGTCTGGTATGTGCCTGTAAACGCCTGCCATTCACCCATTAAATCCGGAGTTTGATACGCCCTCACTGACCATTCACGTGAGCAGTATTTTCCCGCTGATGTTCTGCGCAAGTGCGCATTTCACAATCTAAAGATTTCTCATATCCGAAACATTAAAGGGATACTCAACTTTTTTGGAAATAGGATCATTTTACCACTCCCCCAGAGTTAAACAGTTGGGTTTTATCATTTTCGAATGCATTCAGCCGATTTTCTGATATTTAGAAGAATATCAGTTACCAGACAGTTTCTGGTCTCATTGCCTACCATAGTTTTTTTTTTTTCCTACTATGGAAGTCAATGAGACCAGACACTGTCTGGTTACTGATATTCTTCAAAATATCAAAAAATCGTCTGAATGGATTTGAAAACAGTTAAACTCAACTGTTTAACTCTGGGGGAGTGGTAAAATGAGCCTATTTCCAGAAAAAGTGGAGTATCCCTTTAAGGATGCTTTTGTAAGAAGAAATCCAAAACTTGAGATTGTTGAATTATAATAGATATGACAGATTTTCTTGCAAAAAACAAAAGGGATTCATTTGTTTGATTCAGCACAAAATGTCATGCTAGTGTTGGTGCATCACGGATAATGCCCATTACTGTGAATGATAGAACCTTGAATATGACCACACTAGTGTGAACAGGATATTCGATTGTTAAAAATGGCCCAGAGCAACTCAGTATATTGACCACTGCCTTTTAAAAATAGCATTACAAATGCATCATTGTTTGCACTGAGTATGCAACACATCATTTGAAAGCATTAATGCCCTGAGTATCCAACATTGAAATGTAATATTCTCTCGATTTCTTCCCGTAGGCACCTGTTGTAAAGTTCCCGTCAGAGCCCAGTGGTCTCCCCATGTACATAGCAAGGCAAAGCTGACACCATGGCCCACATATCCAGTGGCAATGGGTTTAAGTTTGACAGGCCAGCCTCTCCCGGTGTGGTCCGGCCCAAAGGGATTGTGGGAAAGGAGGAGGCTTTACGCATGGAGGTAGAGGCCATGGATAAAATTAAGCGTGAGAAAGTGCACACACTCCCAGTCACAGCGTCTTCTGTTAATCTCCTTCCCAAACCGACGGGTCAAACATCCACTAGCCGACAAGAGAAAGACCTCATTGTGTTCTGTGAATCAGAAACGCAGAGGAAAGAACAAAAAGACAATTTCGAGGACATCGATTTGGATAAGATGACCACGGAGGAGCTGGAAAAGCTGCTTCTGGATGACAGTTTTGGCACAAACAAAATGACAAGACCTTCCTCTCTGCTAGGTTGCAATCTCAGCGCATCATATCCCGGAGGACATGCGTTCAGCCCTTCATCATTTCACTGGACACCCACTCCAACACATGCACAGACTCCCATTCACCCCTCTGCTCCTTTCCTGAAGCCTCCATGCCCTTTCCAGAATGGCTTTAGTCCAGCTATGTCTCCCTTTATTAGTCTGTCGGGCCATCCGACCCCCTTCCTCTCATTTACACCCATACAGCCACCTGCTGCTCTGGCCTACTCGCAGCCTGCCGTCTCCCCAGAGATGGCCAAGCTGTTCGACAAAATTGCCAGCACTTCAGAATACTTGAAGAACGGCAGGTCCTCCAGCATGGAAACGGATTTGGGGAGCGCCAAGTCCTTGGAGCCATTGCCTCAGCCCTCAGAACCTCCCAACATCAGCCAGTTTGAGTGGCTGGACCTGGACCCGCTCAACAAGCACAAGGAGATGGAGGTAGAGGAGACACTCTCGGTATCAAGTGGTCTTTTCGTAGACAAGTCTGGGAATGCTAGAGACCCATGGGACGCTGTTCTTCAGGATAAGCCTGAAGTTGTAAATAACGGCAGTCCCTCGGCTGAGGTGAATAGCAAGGTGACTTCGGCAACCCAACCGAGAAGAGCATCAACAGGGGCGGCTGTAACAAGAAGCCAATCCCTCAATATACCTGCAACCTCAACGAATCACAGCCCAGGCAAACAGGTAAGAGAAACTTCCTTACTGCTGACCCAGAACTTGTTGGCACATCCTGATTACCACATCCTCTTCTGCAGTGTTTGGAGAACCTGCACTGGGCTTGCAGGAGGAAGTAGAAATGATTCTGGCCAGGTGTCAAACCAAACAACTTAGATGATGTTTCTCAATACATATTTTCAAAATTGACTATGTAGCAATGGTAAATGAATACAGTGAAATGTAAAAACCTGTTCTGTGTTAACTGCACCGATGGCAGTGCTTTAAAGGGGTAATATATTTAAAAATGCAACTTTTTTTGAGCGTTTTACCAGTCAAGCAGCTAAAGCACAGCACGCCAATGAAATTGCTAATAATATCAAAACAAACAAAAACATATTAATTGACAAGTTAGATGATTAGGTAGTCGACCATCTTGATCCACCCCGAATCTACAACATAGTATTTTGTAGAGCTGTCAAACGATTAATCGCGATTAATCGCATACAAAATAAAAGTTTGTATTTACAGTACATAATATATGTGGGTTCACTGTGTATAATTATATTATATGTATAAATACACATATGCTTGTAAATATTTAAGAAATATTTTCATGTATATACTGTAAATAGATATATAATTTATATTATATTTAAATATGAATA
>JAOTRC010000002.1:4264850-4276069 GCA_027497675.1 Cyprinella lutrensis | reverse complement strand
CTAAATATCAGAAAATCGGCTGAATGCATTCGAAAACGGTAAAACTCAACTGTTTAACTCTGGGGGAGTTGTAAAATGAGCCTATTTCCAAAAAAAGTGGACTATCCCTTTAAGACCACATGAGTTTAGATAGCACTTTCATATATGTACTACTGTACACCCACAGCTCTTTACAATCATATCATGGGATGTCTCCTCAACAACCACCACTTATTTTTGTTGTTTCAGGGTGCTGTCTAGAGGTAGTAAGCTGCTGAGTTTGTGGACATTTCCTCAAGCCCTTCAGCCAGGAGCTGGAGGCAAGGGGAAGAGTCCTGCCGAGAGGATCATACTGCAGGTTCTTTCATTTGCCCTTTTTTATGTCTTCTCGAGTCAGTTGCTCTTCATTGACATTAACATTGACTGACACTTAAATATTATTGTCTGACCATGCACACACAGGTTGACTTCCCCTGTCCAGCGGTGGACGTGCTCTATGTTGGTCCTCAGGAGAACGACTGCCCAGACTCTCAGTCCCTAGAGCCACTCGATCCGGTCGATCGAAGTGAGATAGAAAAGCTGTGTGCACGAGCATCTGCTTTTGGGTACGTTTGCATCCAATAAAGTAGATTTGCATTTCATGAAGGAAATGCCAGTGCTTGCAAAAGTGTAATGGGAAGTTTTTAGTTAGTGTTAGGTTGCATGATTTGATTTTAGCTGTTGGTAAATCTCTAATCAAAACGTGTGATACGGTCACAGTGGCACATGTGTGCTGTCTTGTTTTAGCATCAGAAGCTAAGCCTAAGTAGCAGATGAACTGAACATGATTTCAGATATGCAGGATAAAAGAGTCTTTGAGAGCGTAATGTAATTTAATCTGTTCCACATAGTTACTCCAATTATATGGATCCCCTTCAGCTTGCTTATCTTATTTAAGGGTTTTAATTTAATTGAGAATGAAGTGATTTTGAGCTTCTCGGAATTAAAAAACTTCTGTTTAAGTAGACATTGACATCATTAAATGCAGCCTTGGTCAGCATTTCAAAACCATCTTACCAAACACAAACATTTGAATGGTAGTGTATGTATTGCTTGATGTGCCACTTTGAAGAAGCCCGAAACATTAAAATAAAATGGCAAAAAATTTCGATTTGAGTTAGCCTGGCTAACGCCAGATCACGTATCACTTAAAACGTGTCACATCTTCATTTTCTCATATTTGAGATTTCTCATATATATGCGCCTGTACCTAGCTCATAGCCAATCAGGTCAATTATACCAGATGAAGTATGCAGAGCGACAGAAAATTAGACGAGGAAAAAGACGATGGGTCAGAGATTTAGAAGTTTTAACATGAAAATTCAAATAATAGCCAAGTCCCGAATAGACGCCAGTCTCTTTTACACTCGCCTGGTGTGGCTGCAGTTTTGGGTAAATAAAAGCCGGTCTCAAATAGAGGCTGGGTCTGTTTTTTTAGTTTCGGGTTGTTAATCTTCAAAAACCGTCAGATCGTCCGCTTTCTGGTGGCCGACAAATAATTTTTGTCCCGCCAAAGCCTATTTTGAGATTGAGATTAACGCTCCATTGATTAGGAGATGTTGCAGCTAAAAAGCTGACAGATGTTTAGTATGTTCCGCTGAAAATGCATGTCTCAGATGTGGAACAGAAAGCTCAGTCAGCTTTAAGACAGCCACACAGCGCTCAGCCTCAGACGGTGGGCAGCTCTCCATGCCCGGTTTGTAAGTGTGTCTCTCTTAATGCCCACCAACTGCCAACAGCTGCAGTGCTCCCAGCTTAACTGCCCATTTCCAGACACATTAAGAGGTGGGACTTGTTTCCTGTGCCTCTTATCTCTGCATCAGGAGTCAGGACTAACTCTTACTTTATGGTACTGTGTTGATTCTTGACTTGGTTTGAAGCTCATAGGAAGTACTTTTTCTGCTTTGAGATTACCCAGCATTCTTTTCCACCAGGCTTTCGCGAGCTGACAAGCAGCTGCTCTGGGACCAGAGGTACTATTGTCGGGACTATGAATACAGCCTGCCCAAAATCTTGGCCAGTGCACCCAGCTGGGACTGGGGCAGTATGGGTGAGATCCACTCACTTCTGCACCACTGGCCCCCTCTGTCGCCTGTTTCGGCCCTGGAGCTCCTTGAATCAAAGTGTGTGTCTCTCCCGCTCTTTCCATTCTTTTTTATTGTGCACTTTCTCTCTCTTTTTTTATTGCACTTGCTCATTTTAAGCATATGACTCATTTAATGTGTGACTTTTGCCGTATGATCTTTTTTTGTTGTTCTGCTGTTCGTTCAATAGTTTTTGACCACTTTATTGGTCTCATGACTTGCTTTATGACTGTTCTCTTATGGAGAGGGAGCTGAGCATGTAGTTAATGTTGTGCTTGTTCTGTTCAGGTTTGCTGACACAGAGGTGAGAAAAGTGGCGGTGAGCTGGATCGAGAGCAGCAGTGATGATGAGCTGGCTGACTATCTCCCTCAGCTGGTGCAGGTGTGCACACATACACACACACATGCTAAATATTAAAATATTTAGTACATTTAAAATGTTTATGTCAAACATATCTCAATTAAAATTATAATCAAGTACTTTACATATGCTTTTGTATGTTAGTCATCACATCAAAATAAGGCAAGACAAAAGATTATTAAAACATAGTGGTTTCAAATGTACTTTAAATAAAACTTTGGAGTACCTTAGAAGTATTTTAAAAACTAATCACATTTTTTTCCATAAGGGTAGATCCATAAGTAAAACTTAGTTGGATTGATTTCTGTTTCTGTTTGCAGGCGGTGAAGTTCGAGTGTCACCTCAACAATGCTTTGGTGATATTTCTGCTGTCTCGGGCTCTGGGAAATGTCAACATTGCCCATTATCTATACTGGTAAAGTTCTTTATGAAAGGGTTCATATATGTTAAAGGGCTTTCAACTCATTAAAATATTAACCACTAACTCTTTCCCTGCTATTGACGAGATTTTCCATCATTTACAAGGCAACTCTTCCCTGCCGTGGACGGAATTTTCTGGCAATCCATGCGACAGCTTTAGTCTCGCAATTTTTAATAATAATGTTTTTCAGTTTCTTTACCTTAATTTTAGGGATAAAGTTTGGAGGTTTTTAACCTACATTATTTCTTAATGGCCCAATGGATCTAAAAAATTGAAACACTTTTGGAAAACAAATTAAGATATTCTTAATATTCCATCTCCATTTAATTCCATTAAAACCAAAACTTTCACACATTAAAAAGTTTAAAAAGAGATTAAAAAAGAAAGGAAGTATAAATTAATCAAGCTGTTTAACGTAGCTATGTAACATAGGGATTTATTCAAATAAATGAATTTGCTTGATTCCTTTGAATTACTTTTACAATGTCTTTTTGAATTTTGTGATGCGTGAATGTTTTGTTACATTGATGGACAAAAAATGACGAGAGCATGTGTTTGGAAGGACATGTGAATCATCCCTTTAATATTACAATCAGTGATCTCACACTCTGATCTTTAGTGTAGAAAATTGGATTCCCCATTAAATTAAATTTGCTAATAAATTGGATTAAATAACAATTTTAAGTTTATGATCCTTTGTTGATATTCAGATTTATAGCGTACTGTGAACTTAAGGCTCAGATAACATCTGGGGTCTGTTTGGCTTTAGGCTGCTGAGGGATGCTGTGCAGGACCCAGCGTTTGGTCAGCGATATGATCGTATCCTCGGTGTGCTGCTGTGTCTGTGTGGATCTGGGCTGAGGACTGAGCTTGAGAAGCAGACCAGGCTTGTGCAGCTGCTGGGTGCTCTGGCCGAAAAGGTGCGACAGGCGAGCAGCTCCACCCGACAGGTAACGTTGGAGTACATGTTTAGCGTTTTTAACCTGTATAAAATGCATCCCAAAAACAGTTTGGATTAGAATTAATAAGATTTCTCATAGATGTGTCTTGCACTACTCTTCAAAAGTTGGGGGTTGTAAAGATTTTCTAATAATTTTGAAAGAAGTCTCATGCTCACCATGGCTGCATTTATTTGATCAAAATACAGGATATTATTACAACTTAAAATTAGATAATGTATTTTAATATATTTTAACATGCAATATATATCTGTGATGTTATATCGTTCTAATATACTGATTTGGCACTCAAGAAACATTTCTTATTATTATCAATGCTGGATGTTGTAAAACTTTTTCAGGATTGTTCAATGAATAAAAAGAACAAAACTTTTTTGTTGCAAAAAAGCAGAAGACTTAACTGTCACTTTCGATCAATTTAATGCATGCTTGCTGAATTAAAATATTTTTAAGTCTGCGCGAGCAAAATCTTGCGCTCATTTTAGTTGCAGATTTATTTTCTAAAGTTCAAACCAAAGACTTCTGGAAAACAAGTCCAACTAGTTCCAAAATGTAATTTAATAAAACTCTTCAAAACATGAACTGAATAAACATAAAATGATTGAATAATGGGCTACATAACTATACCAGGAATTTTTTTTTCCTCTTTTTTTTGGTTATGAAAGCCTGTTTGGCTTTCAGTCCTAGCAAAACAGTTTATGAGGGGGAAAAAAAGTATTTTCTCAAAAAGTAAAATGGCTTTTGTCAGAATATTGGATTGTATTTGGATGAACCCTTGATCCCTACCACTCATCCAGCCAATATTTCATCTGATATTGTCTTATACTGATATACTATATGGAAAAATATAACCCAAACACCACACCTATATGTGCGTGTTAAGCATTTCATTTAAAATAATTGACACTTTTCAGACACAAGGGCACCAGTGAGATCAGGTACTGCTATGTCTGGCTCACATTCGTTTCAAACTGTTCAGATCTGTGTTTTGCACAGGCCAGTCAAGTTTTAATCAATGACCAAATTATTTTTTTATGGGTGCTCTGGGGGATTGTCATGTTGGAACGGAAAAGGGTCCTGCCCAAGCATTGCCACAAAGTGGGAAATACACAATTCTCAAGAGTGTCATTGTATGCTGCAGCATTAAGATTAGCCTTCGCTGGAATTTAGCCTTGCCAAACCGTTAATTAGAAGGGGCTGTCCACATACTTTTGGTCCTATAGTACCTCATCTTATATCTCCCATGTGAACAAGTGATTTACATACAGATGGAAAGCTTGTAATAAGGCTCTTTATTACAAGACTTTTATCATAAACACATTTTACGCAATTACTCTTTGCTGAATGAGTTCATTTAACATCATGTCGTCAAACTGGAAAACTCATCTACTCACTAGTTTTATTGCCTTATTGTGTTTATACAGCACTCTCCAACTCAAACTTTCCAACTTGTACATTTTAAATAAAGATAGAAAGAGAAAGCGTTTGTAAGCCTAAAGGGATAGTTCACCTAAACATACAAATTCTTTCATTCATTTAATTACTCACCCTCATGTCGTTCCAAACCCAAAATCAAAATTTCTGAAGAGACTTGACAGCTTTACATAAGGAGCAGATTTAATTTAGGCTTTTATTTACATATAAACATTCATCAACTCGCACATCAGTTATCACATCAGAAGCTCAATTTCTTTAGTCAGAAGAATTCACATCCAGTCTTACACTACTTGATTTTTCAATCTCAATGTTCTTTGTAGGTGGTGCTCCTGGAGGGTCTCGAGAGGGTACAGTCTTTCTTCCAAAAGAACAGTTGTCGACTCCCGATTAGTCCCAGTCTGGTGTCAAAAGAACTGAATATCAAGGTGAGCACTTGAATCAGGTCTCATTCGGATCATCTGATTGTTTATCAGCTCTAAAGGCCTCAAAAACTACACATCCAAGGAACCGATTTCTTCAGTTGTTGAGTCATGCCAGGTTTTGTTCCGTTTTGCTGGGAAGCGTTCACATGTGATTCACTTCCTTATCCTTGCCCCCCTCTTCTCTCTTCCTGTTCAGATCTAGAGATTTGCACAGTCAGCAAAGCCTAAACAGTGTCACTGAACTCCATCTTTTCTTCTACCCCCTTTTCAAAGTAGACCCTCTTTGTTGCCATGTTGAAGCAGTAAATCGTACCAAAACCCTGAGGCTGATGTTGTGCTTTTGTGACTTGGAGCTGCTTTGTTTCCTTCCCTTGAATCTAGTCCTGCTCCTTCTTCAATTCCAACGCTGTACCTCTGAAGATTGCACTGGTTAACGCAGACCCACTGGGAGACGAGATTAACGTCATGTTTAAGGTGTGTGTGGTATAGGGGCCTCCGTGGTAAGAATGCATAGCTACTAAGGTTTGTTTATAGTTTTACATTAAATTAGTTTGACAGTTGTTACAGAGCAGTCGGGTTTCTTTTTATATTAATTGCAATGGTAAGATAATCTGTTGAACTCAAATCCTAAACATTTATGATTGATGGAAATTGGTCTATGGCGTTAAAAATGGGCCGTACACAAAAAAACAGTATTGGAACCCTTATGCCCTCTAGTGGTCGAATCAATAGTATAACAAAATCTTGTATCTACTGTACATTTAAAGTGCTCAACTCAATAACTTTTTTGTTGTTGTTGTTGAGTTATGTCCAAACAGCTTATCTATATTAAATGCAATTTAGGTTGGAGAAGACCTGAGGCAGGACATGTTGGCGCTGCAGATGATTCGGATCATGGATCGGATCTGGCTGCAGGAGGGACTGGACCTGCGCATTGTCAACTTCAAATGCATCTCAACTGGTAAAGATAAAGGTATGTTCCATCTATTCAACTGTTTTCTGATTTTTTTTTTTTTTATAAAAATATGTTTTTGTTGAATGAGTTAGCATTCAAAAGTTGTTAATGCGGTAATACTTTAAACAGTTATTACAATTTGAAACAGATGTTTTCTATTTGAGCATCACTTTAAGCAGATGTTTTCTATGTTTTGAAATATAATTTATTTCTCTGATGTTGAAGCTGAATTTTCAGCATCATTACTCCAGTCTTCAGTGTCACACGATCCTTCAGAAATCATTCTAATATGTTGATTTGCTTTAAGAAACATTTATTTGTATTATAAATGTTGAAAACAATTGTGTTGCTAATATTTTGTAATGATGGAAAGTTTAAAAGAACTGTATTATTTCTTTTAAACGTTCAAATTCAACTTTAAACGTTTAAACGTTCAAATCTTTTGCAACATTATCAATGTATTTATCATCACATGCTCATTTAGTAATTAAATATAGGCATGTAAAACCAGTTTATGACACTTTGGTGCAATAAAAACATGAATTTACTGTGTAAGAAACTTCTGATTACATTTTATCTTCACGTTTATTTTGGCGTTCACAGGAATGGTGGAGTTGGTACCGTCTTCTGAAACGCTGAGGAAGATTCAGGTGGAGTACGGAGTGACAGGCTCCTTCAAAGACAAACCTCTTGCCGAGTGGCTTCGCAAGTATAACCCTGCTGAGGATGAGTATGAAAAGGTGCATTTAAAACATTTTTTAAAACTGGATAATTATCCATGACAGCTTTAGTCGAACCAATTACATGTGTAGAATTCAGTTTTTGAACTTAATCCAAACCGTCTTTTATCAGGCCTCAGAGAATTTCATCTACACCTGCGCGGGATGCTGTGTGGCCACTTACATCCTAGGCATTTGTGACCGTCACAACGACAACATCATGTTGCGCTCCACCGGCCACATGTTCCACATAGACTTTGGGAAGTTCCTGGGTCACGCACAAATGATAGGGAGTTTTAAAAGGTGAATGGGGTGTTACACTGTGTAAGACTGCACTATTTGTTTAGTCTTATTAATCCGATCGTGATGCTTTTCCCTCTACAGGGACCGTGCACCGTTTGTCTTAACCTCTGATATGGCTTACGTCATCAATGGAGGCGAGAGACCCACTAGTCGCTTCCAGCTTTTCGTTGACCTTTGCTCACAAGCCTACAACTTGATACGCAAACACTCCAACCTCTTTCTCAACCTGCTGTCTCTGGTAATACACTATACTGCAATCGAAACAGTCATTTGTGTGTCAACAGGAAGGGCTAGTTGTGTAAATGTTTTTGATAATAATGAGATACCTCAAGTCATTGCTCAACCCTGTTTCTGTTTGCATAATTGTCTTTTCTTGCTTTACTGTTTTCTTGTTTATTGATCAGTGTTGTATTTGTGCGTTTTACACAGATGACACAATCGGGTTTACCAGAGCTAACTGGACTCCAAGATCTCAAATACGTGTGTGATGCTCTTCAACCCCAGACTACAGATGCAGAGGCTACCATTTTCTTCACAAGGTAGATTTCTACTAAACGGCTATAAAACTAGACTATTATTATTGATCTTTTGGTCTCTAAAGTTTCCTTTAAGGAGTCTCAAGGTCATAAAACATTAGAATTTTCTCATAATACACAATGCCTCAACACTTCTTATCTGACAGTGTCTGAAGGACTACTCTGCTAATTGGTCAGATGGCCCAGTCTGTTGTGATTGGTCCATCCGCTTACAGAGCTTGTCGGAAAACGGAACGGTCATTACCATAACTGAATTTCATCTCCGGAAGCTTCCTCAGCTCTTAATACACAGTGATACGAACCCTAATGAAGTTTTACCGTATCAATTCGACTGCAAGTCCTCATCATTTGGAAGTGCAGGCATAGTGGATTTGCAGAAGAAAATACTGTCTTCTCGACATGTCAACAGCACAAACCAGCATTTGGTCTTCATTGGCTGAATGGTCTTCATTGGCCCTTAATTGGCAGTGTATGGTCTTCATTGGTTCTTCATTGGCAGTGTATGGTCTTCATTGGTTCTTCATTGGCAGTGTATGGTCTTCATTGGCTCTTCATTGGCAGTGTATGGTCTTCATTGGTTCTTCATTGGCAGTGTATGGTCTTTATTGGCTCTTCATTGGCTGAATAGTCTTCATTGGCCCTTATTTGGCAGTGTGTGGTCTTCATTGGTTCTTCATTGGCAGTGTATGGTCTTCATTGGCCCTTAATTGGCCATGTATGGTCTTCATTGGCTCTTCATTGGCAGTGTATGGTCTTCATTGATTCGCAGGCAGCCAATGAAGACCATACGCTGGCATTATGCAACTTTATTTAAAGCCTATGTAGGTTCGAGCAGGAAATAATGCTGGAATTACTGAAGACCCGTTTCTGGCACTTCAAAATCGGTTCATTTGTCATGCGCTATTATCTTTACAACTGTGTCGACCTTTTAAATTCTATATGAAAGGTAATTACTGAGAAAGCATAGGATCACTTTAAAATATGTCTCTTTTCTTCCACCTGTATTGTTTTAGGTTGATTGAATCCAGTCTGGGCAGTGTAGCCACAAAGTTTAATTTCTTCATCCATAATCTGGCCCAGTTGCGCTTCTCGGGCCTTCCCTCCAATGATGAGCCCATCCTCTCGTTCGCTCCCCGCACATACACTATAAAGCAGGACGGGAGGATCCGGGACGCGTCTGTATTTTCATATCACAAGAGATACAATCCAGACAAGCACTATGTAAGTGATTTTAAAGAGCATTTGTCAGTTTATTAGCCTTGATTACCTCTTTATATGATGTTAGGAATGAGAAAATCACATTTTTTATCTTAAAGAACACCTTTTTCACATTTCTTTCTTTCAGACGTATGTCATACGGATCCTTAGGGAAGGTCAAAATGAGCCTCAGTTCGTCTTCCGCACATTTGATGAGTTCCAGGAACTGCACAACAAGTTGACCATCCTTTTCCCTCTCTGGAAGCTGCCGGGGTATATGAATCTTCCTCTTGTACCGTGGTTCGTCAAATCCTGCATTTCATTGTTCCTAAGAATCTTTTTCCTGTTTCAAGATTTCCTAATAAAATGGTGCTGGGACGCACACACATCAAGGATGTGGCATCCAAGAGGAAGGTGGAATTGAGCAGCTATGTGCACAATCTGATGAGGAGTTCAACAGAGGTCACCCAGGTGAACAGTTGTTGCTTTTAAAAGATTATCATCAAATATCATTTTAGGGTTTTATTTTTTTAATCTTTGGGAGTGTTGTGGAGTCAACTGATTATTTCACTCAAAAAATACATCTGAATTGAGAATTAAATACCTCTCACCATGGCTGCATTTTGTTTTTGTGGAAACTGTAATCCTTTTTTTCAGAATTCTTTGATTAATAGTAACAAAATAAAGGTCTTGACCGTCACTTTTGATCAAATTATAAGTCCTATTTATTTACAGTCCTTCTATTTCCTGTGAAAATATTTTTCATTCCTTAAAATACTGTCACTAAACATTTGAATGGTTGTTTAATGAATGTTTTTTTTTTCTTAGTGTGATCTTATCTACACCTTCTTCCACCCTATTGCGAGAGATGATAAGATCGAGGGGGTTGACGGACTCTCAAAAACTCCAGGTAAGTTACTTTCACTGGTTTCATATATTTGGTACAACATAATTAGTTTTCATGTATTTGATGTTGTTTTTCCAGACATGCCTCCAGTGAGTCCCACCAGTGGCCGCGTGGAGGGTGAGGTGAAGCTGTCAGTGTCCTACCGAAACAGTACGCTCTTCATCATGGTCATGCACATCAAAGACCTGGTAAGAACTGATAGCATCGGTCTTCAAACTGATCCTGGATCCTGTACATTCTCAAATCTCATCTGTCCCAAACACAGATGTCAAATGATGGAGCTGACCCAAACCCATATGTGAAAACCTACCTTCTCCCTGACCCCCACAAAACCTCCAAACGCAAAACAAAGATCGCGAGGAAGACTAGGAACCCGACGTTTAATGAAATGGTAAGCTAGTCCCACCTGTCTGACCATGACTCCACTCTATTCTAAAGCTAATAACTGCTCCCTTCTCTCTTTAATTGTAGCTGGTATACAGCGGCTACAGTAAGGAAACCCTAAAGCAAAGGGAACTTCAACTGAGCGTGCTCAGTGCAGAGTCTCTGCGAGAGAACTGCTATTTGGGTGGCATTACCCTCAGCCTTAAGGACTTTGACCTGAGCAGAGAGACCGTCAAGTGGTACAAGCTCACCATGGTGCCCTACTTCTAGATACGACCAGGCCTCCCCACAATTCGTCCACAAAAGGTGATGTGACTGAAGCAAGTGCCCTTACAGGACAACTCCATTCCCCCAGCATCCCTCTCTCTCTCACTGACACTAATCAAGGTTGAGTCCTTGTTAAATACGTGTTCTGTACATTTCGAACTTAAGAGGACCAAACGGCTCACTTAAAGAAGAGTTTATATTATAAATTAATAATTTATCATATATATATAGAAAGAAAGAAAGAAAGAA
>JAOTRC010000002.1:3558479-3570000 GCA_027497675.1 Cyprinella lutrensis | reverse complement strand
TTTCTGGTCTCATTGACTTCCATAGTATATTTTTTTTCCTACTATGGAAGTCAGTGAGACCAGAAACTGTCTGGTTAATGATATTCTTTGAAATATCAGAAAATCGGCTGAATGGATTCGAAAATGGTAAAACTTAACTCTTTTACTCTTTGGTAAAAGTGGAGTATCCATTTAAACAGTTGTTAGTTCTAGTCCTCAAATTTAAATAGCCCTACTAGACAAATAGTCTGTCTATGTCTTGCTTTCACCAGTAGTTGGCGACAAGTGACAGTCTAAACGAGTGAGTCGTTGAATCATTTATTCAACCGATTCATTCAAAATCGAAACCTGGCTTGAGTGACCCATTGAATTATTAACTCAACTGATCTGTACAAAACACTGCTTCAGAATGAAACGGGTGACCACCATAATTCACTCAACCAATTCTATAAAACCATTGTGTACCAATGCATTTTCATCCCAAGGCGTCATATACAACGCTTTTGCCAAAGTGTAGACATCCAACACACATGGCACCCTTTAGTGTCAAATGAAACGCTTCGGTTATGATAGGTTTAGGTATAAGGTAAGGTTAGGGTTAGACCACTAGGAGGCGCCTTCTAGCCTGTATATATCTGCGTCTCATTTGATGCTAAAGGGTGCCACGTGCGTTGGATGTCTACACTGCGGCAAAAGCATCGCAAATTACGCCTTGGGATGAGAACGGGCTCTGTGTAAATCCTTCCTAGTCTAGTCATTCTGAGGCTTCTAGGCTAGTCTATATCTAAGTATTGAGTGCTAGAGAGAGACAGTCTAGTACAGAGGTGCAAAACTCAGTTCCTGGAGGGAGTTTAGTCCCAATCTTGCTCCAACACACATACTGGAGGACTTGATTAGCTTGATCAGGTACATTTATTATTTATTACTGTGGCCCTCCAGGAACTGAGTTTTTGGTCTAGTGAGTCCACTGGTTACGTCATGGTTAGTTTTTTTCGGCTTTGCCTAATGACATTGCAGCCAAGATATACAGTCTTACGAGGACACAGATTTCCAAGTGAACTATGGCCACACCATTAAACGCATTGAGCCAATCACAGTGCGCAGCTAACCCAATACACGCATTAATTCTTTGCTTCCACGTTCATTGAAACGCATTGCAGTTAGTCAGTTTTCATTTGTTTTTTCTTGTCATTTTAAGTTTAAAATGGTCAAACGGTGTGTATGGGGTACATGTAGATATCACACTAGGTTCCTGAGAGGCTGGGCAACGGTGTATTTTTTTTTTTTTACTCTTTCCCAAGCCACATCTCAACCGAGATAAGTGTCTGCTCTGGATTAAGTTATGCGGTAGACCACACCAACTAAACATGGATTAATTAGTTAAGTCAACAAGTTAAGAACCTGGATTAAGAAGTTAAGTCAACAACATATTTGAATGCTATCTTTAAAATCTCTAACATAACATCAGCCTAACATTATAAAACGTTAACGTTAGCCTGTACATCATGTCTCTTAGCTTCATTAACGTATCTGTAAATAACCATGTTAACAATGTTGTGCTGAATGATTCGTGTAAATACTGTTGCACCAAACGTTGATGGCAACGACATGCGGTTTATCGCGTTAACACTGTGTACACTGAACAAATTCAGTCAAGCACTAATTTATTCAGGACTGTGTATGCCTGTTATCACTACGGTCGGTGTGTGTTGCCTGGAAATGTGCGAAGATATATTCTTCTCTGGCTTCATTTGGAACTATTTTTGTAAGTGGAATAAAAATAATTGCGTTTAAAGTGTAACTTACTCAACTTGTTATGGAGTTACACTGGCAGGACTTTGTCTATATTAAATTGTTTTGGAACTATTGCAATAGCAATATCACACTCGCAATCATGCTGTTGGCCTTATGGAATATATAAATAGTAAACTGTGCATCGGCAGCAGACTTCAGGAATATTTGCCCACTGTTTTATAATTATAAGGACATATAAACCATCTGTCACTTTTAGCACTCTTTATATGGAATTGGGCGGATTTTGATGAGGAGATGAGTGCCCATAAGCAAAGATATGAAAACATGAGGGAAGCTTTCTCCATATTACAGACCTCCTTTTCAATAACCATCACCTGCAGAACCAACAAATATACAGTCATGCCCAGTTACGGTCAACTCCCCCAGAACTTCAACTGCTGTCCAAGAAAAATAAATAGGAGATATCCCTGAGGAAGCCTCCTGTTATAGTGCACACACATTAAACATTTATGACACGTTATACATAACCCAACAGCTTTGTGACAATCAAAGAGTAGATTGATTTCCCTTTTAGATTTAAACCATGGAGGGTGACAACCTTGTTGGCTATATGAAATGTTCATGTAGAGGCCAGTCTCTCATTTATTATCCATGCACTCTTGACTACAGATCACATTGTTCCTAGAAGCATGCAAGGACTCTGGAGGCCAGAGGCAAACCACGGGGATCTCTCCATGTAACCCCTACTTGAAATTCCTGTCTATTACTTCACGCTCGAACATACAGTATATAAGTAGTACTGAGACTGTATATGCATGTGAATATTTTTTCTATCTGTGCAGAGGTAGTCAAATTACTATAATTGCTCTAGCATGATTTATAAAATGGCTTTTTAAAGATGCAAAAAGTGATAATGGACATTTAAAAGCATATAGTGCCGTTTTAAATATTCAGAACCTAGCAAAGTGTAAAATCATGTCTCAAATGATCTTATAGGGTAACAAGGTCCCCAAGTGTTAAATATGGTTTTGCTTTGAAATGGCTTCAGACTCAATGAACGGATACTCCTATTTGCTTGGTGATTAGATGCATGTTTCTCATAGTGGAAGAAATGGCTGGATGCATGGTGTAAGTTGAAGTGGCTTGACATTTCAGACAGTGTTGGGTGAACCCAATACAATAGCCTCTGGTCAAAAACAAGCATCCACTTGTGTTTCATTCCTCTGAAGGGCTTTACACAGAATTAAGACTGTTGTTGAAAAACTATGGTGTAATTAAAACAATTTTACATTGGATTTAGATGCTTCTGCCAAATGTTCAGCCATGGTATTGTGTTTAGAGAGAAGTATGCTGCACTCCTTTTATGTTTAGGGTAAGGTCATTTGGGTGGTCCCCTTTAAACATTCGGTTGACCATAAGTAACATTGCACGTACTGTACATGTCAGCTAACTCTCATTATGTATAATTAGAAGATTGGTAGACTGGTACGGGTAGGGTTAGGAGAATGAAGTGACGTTCTTGCAAAGTTACTTACTGAAGAATGTCTGTTGGGGAGTTTCAAAATAAAGTTTTAGCAGATATGAAGATATTAAGCACCTTGACATGTAGGTGCAACTTTAACCTACTTATAGTAAAGAGACTATCTGAAGGGGACCATCAATATAATGTGCTATCATGTTTAGCATTAATAAACTGATAACATGAAATAATACTCTTGCAATATTTTTTTTATCATTTTTGATCAGTGAAACATGCTGAAAACCAACTTTTGCGAACATTTGAAGTGAGTCGCTGTGTTTGAAAGGCTTTAAAATGTCTTGGTAATGTGCATTTTGTATTGTGAGGTCCAATGTTTATTTGTAGGAAAAATTGCAAGTATGAACTTAAAGAGATACTTCAGGATTTAGCATTAAGCTTTGCATTAGGAAACCTGTAGTATTTTCAAATGACTGTGCTTTCGACCCTCAAATCCCCCTGAGACGAGAGATTTATGTATTTTTTGTATGGAAAAGCTCCAAATTCAAAAATAATTTCACATTTCTTCTACATAAATGACCCATTTTAAATACATTCATCTTTCCAGAGGTGAAGTATCCCTTTAAATTAAAGCTGAAGTGCAAGTTTTTGACTGATTGCGTGTTTGTATCCTGCAGTATGAGGTGTCATTATGTCATTAAATCTGCTATATTCACACAATAACATCAAAACATCAAATCTCCTCTTTCCATAATTGCAGCTTATTTAGAAAACCAGCTGAGATTTATTATTGGCTCTAATGAACCTCGAGCATATGTGTTTATTTGATTTTTGCTTTTTCAGTTTAAACGCCTACTATCTCCGTCTGTCCTTTCTGTGTCTCAATCTAAATTTAGTGCTTGTTATTGGCATGATTAAAACTTTTCTATTTTTACAATGTGAAACTGTGCAAATTAAACAATAAAACAATCAAATGTAATATATCAAATTAAATAGTAGTGCACAGCAATTTAGAATTTGAAAAATATTTAATAAATCATTGTAAATTTTGTTAATTTACTACTTATTCAATGTATCATTTACTCAAGTTTGTGTTGTTCCAAACATATATGATTTATTTATTTAATTTGTTAATTTATTAATTAAATAGTCTTCTCCACTATTCAAAGTAAGAATTTCGAATTTAACGAAATTGTAATATCGCATTAAACAATATAAAGCAGCACTTCCATCCCATGTGCTTAAGAAAACAAAATCGTCACTTCCTGGGAATTGCTGCAAAATATGTAATAAAAATGGAGGTTGCTGCAATCGGGGAAGAAACTGCGGCTCTTTTGAGACGCATCAAGGGATTTATTCGATAAATCATTATTTATTTATGCGCATGTCTTCTTTTCAGATAAAAAATGGATCAGCCTCGATTAAACGCATAGTTTTTGTAATGCTCATTTTATTTATTTGCATCTTGGTATTTCCATCCAGCATTTATTATTTTTTTGGGGTTTTTTTTTTGTCAGTTTGCATTTTTGCTGATCCCATTGCACTTTGTTTGTATTGCCCAATAGGTGAATTCATTCTGTTTCAGCTTTTGTAATATGGTTTAATCTAATTTGTCTAATTAATTCTTATGGTGTCTTTTTCACTCTATCATAATTCTTTAACTCTACGGCTATACTGTATTAACATGTCTCTTGATGTACGGTCGTGGCCGCAGTGCTCCTAGTGTACCGTGTAGTGGCGTGGCCACATGTCACTTTCACTGTTAGCTGCCATTACTTTGAGCTGGCCCATGAAATGGTAGGATACACATCTGAGGATTTACAGCCAACCGCACCATATTGATTCATACTGCATAATATTCTGTTACACTGGCAGGCCTGGATGTACATGCTAGAGTATCATAAGGGCTAGTCCTCTGAGCATGTTTCCTCTATCACCCTGGCCAACCAACAAAACACAAAGCACATGGTTATCAAGAGGGGCGGAGTAATAAAGTCCCATTGGTTGTCATCGCAGGAGAGGACAAAACAAACACCCGGCCTGCTTATCAGTGCTGTTTTGGAGGGAGGATGAAATTCCCTTAACACTCGGATAACCTTTCAGAAAAACCCTTGTTGTCTCATAACAAAACACTCACCAAAGCGTTGCTTACAATACCGGCTTGTGGAGAAAATTATTTGAATGGTCTGTTGTTGATTTCCAATGTCAATTTCCATTTTTATTTACTCCTTTGAGTTCATCGGAAGCCAGTCCATAACTGTGATAGCAAAAAAAAAAAATCTAAATGCCTATTTAGCAAATATAAATATTGAATTAATATTAATTAATTTCTATTCATTCTACAAACTGCTTATCCTCTTAAGAGTCATAGAGAGACTGATAATTTATTGTCTCTAATTCATCTACAGTCCATTGGATTCCTTTTGAATTATGGAGAAAACCAACTCATGAAGGACATCAATATAAATATTTATTAATTCATATTTAATAATATTCATGAATGGTACACTGTGAAAAAAATATATTTTCAAGATTTGTTATCACAACATTGTTTCTTTTGTCAAATCAACTTAAATAAATTATTTAGTTCAGTTAACATATTATTTTGAGTTTTTGATGATTAAATCAATCTTCTTCGTTGTATTAACTCACTTTTTCCATTTGAATCAACTTAAAATTTCAAGGCAACCAGTTAAATAAACAATATTTTTATAGTGTATCACTAATATGAATCGATACATCACCAATCCTTCTTCTGAAACATGTTTTTGTCTCACCCTGTAGTAAACCTATTATAAGTGTTTATATTAGGGCTGTCAATAAATAAAAAACTTCAATCAAAATTAATCACACCCTTATCGTGAAATTTAGTACACTGTAAAAAACAATATTGTTGGTTTAACTTAAAAAAATTAAGTAACCTGGTTGCCTTAAAATTTTAAGTTGATTGAACTGGAAAAAAGTGAGTGAATACAATGAAGGAGATTGATTTAATCATCAGAAACTCAAAATAATAAGTTATCTGAACTAAACAAATTAGTGAAGTGGATTTGACAAAAGAAAAAAATGTTGTGATAACAAATCTTGATAACATTTTTTTACAGTGACATTTATCTTGTTTAACACGTTTCACTACACTGTAAAAAATATTGTTGGTTTAACTTAAAAAAATTAGTAACCTGGTTGCCTTACAATTTTAAGTTGATTGAACTGAAAAAGTGAGTTAATACAATGAAGGAGATTAATTTAATCACCAGAAACTCAAAATAATAAGTTATCTCAACTAAATAAATTATTTAAGTTGATTTGACAAAAGAAAAATGTGATAACAAATCTTGAATCATTTTTTTTTTACAGTGCATGACTGACAGCTGTCCTTGAGAATGATACGCGGGAGCATGAATGTGGGCGAGACCGTGATACCACAGCTCCTCCTCGGGATCAATATTGCGCAGAATTGGCTTCTGAATGATGTTATCGGCAAAGACCGTTACTGGGAAATTTTAGCTTCATTTTTATACAGTGGAAGGAGAGACCTAAAATAAGTCCATATTTTTTTAGTCTATGGACTGAACAGTGTAATGGATAACACGACTGCCACAGCAAGCCTAGTGGTTACCTCCAGACATGACGCCTCAAACTGAGGTTCATCAGACTAGAGGATCTTGTTTCTCCTTTTCTGAGAGTCCTTTGGGTGCTTTTTTGATAATTCTGATTGGTGGGTTTTCATGTGTCTTCACTGAGTCTGTCCGGTCTGCCACAAAGACCTCTGCCAAAATACATTTTTAATTACTTGATGTATGTCATGCATGTCTTTTGTATTCACTATTCACAAGGACACTTGTAATACTAAAACATTTTGTTCATTGTCATTAACAGTTCCGCGTTATAAAAAGGTAAATAAAGAAAAATATTGAACAGTTTTGGTCTATACCCCTTATGTCGCTCAGTTTTTCTGAAGCGAGAAGATCCGTTTTGTCCCGTTTGACATGACAGGCGCTCAGAGTAGGTTTATGGCGTCAGAAAGGAGACACGTTTGGCCAGTCCAGCTAGTTGCTGTAAAGATAAGAGTGGAGTAGGGGATTCAGAAAACTTCAAAATGAGAAATGATATCTGGTTGCTCTACCGCCAGATAAGCGCTTCATCATTAGGGCATTTCATGCCTTTTTCACCTGTCAGCCATGATCGACAGGTGTGTCACAATACCTGAGGGGATTATCCCATCCCGACCCCAACCACAATCCATCTGTAACATTCAGTTGTTCCAGCCTACTCCTGAATTTGAGCAGAAATGGCATTTATAGTCTTCCTGTAAAAGGAATGTTTAAATATATATAAATATACTATATATACAATGCTTAAATCAAGCTAAATTACTTAATATATTAAAGGCAGATTTTGAAAATGCACAATTCAAAAGGTCCTACCTTCTTTCCTCCAACGCTAGCCCTGACTCCACCCATTTGAAGAACATGTATGTGCAATCAAAATGCAATCATCAAAAATGCATCTGCAAAACTCAGAAGTGAGATTGCACATACTCTCTCTCTCTCTCTCTGAACCGGGGCGACTTGCACTTACAGCAGCCGCGTTTCCATTACCCTTCAATTTGCGCAAATTGAAATTGCGAAATGAAAATACGCTTAATGGAAACACGTCAATTTCGCAAAAACTCCCGTTTATCGCAAAAAAGTTTTTACGCTCTCATGAGGAGGTTTTTCAGGCAATTCGAAAAATGATTTTTTCGCAAAACTGCATTGTAAACGGATTTTGCGCATTTACAGTCACCTGACTTAGAAGACGGAGTGTGCTTGAGGTCCGTGTCCGTGAAATAAGTTATAAACCTACCAAAGTCCGTTGATTTTTGGAATGACTTATCGCGAGAGGAAAAAAAGACGTTTTAGTTGCATAACATCGGTTAATGGAAACACCTTCATTTCGCGATTGTTTTTTATCGAAATTTGGAAAATATCGCAAAAGTTTTGCGCAAATCTGTAATGGAAACGCGCCTTGTGACTGGGTCACGAGCTTTAAGTGTGCGCACGAAGGGGACACATGCATGAGGGGGGAGGGGCATGGTACGGCCATTTGATTGACACACTTACAGTCCAATGATTCTAGGTGGTCATGGAAATGATTGGCTGGAGTTTTTCAAGTCCTGCATGTATAAAAAAATCTCATACCCCACCTCTAAAGGCCATTGCACACTGACTCGAAATTCGCATCCGAAATTTTTGCACGTTAAAAAAATCATTCAACCTCACGTTATGTCAATCACGCTTTGCACACCGCCTCCGAAACTTTCGTCCGTCATAAAAAAATTTGGATCGGGTTTCGATTTTCTGCATTTTTTCACATCCACAGCCAGCATTTTGAGAGTTTTTTTTGACAATTCAGGGCTGGGGGGAGCTCATTCCGCACATCATTGCACATACGGAGTCCTTTCAGTTAAGTTTTTAATTCGATCAAGTGTTTACATGTTCTCTTGATCGGATTATAATAGTAATAAACCTCCCTTTTCAATCAGATCAAAATTTCAGATCGATTAAGGTGGAATTGAGCAGCCAATTCGATAACTAATGTATCGCCTATACAGGCTGTTCTGTCTGCCCAGCGCTTTCACCGGGCCGTGCCTGTGTGTGTCTTTCTCCATTAGACATTCTGCCAGTCTCTGTTCAGGATCGATCGATTGGTTCACGGAAATTGGTGGTCTTCTTTTTAATATGTGGCTCCAGAATCTGTTCTGTTCAACTGACATTCTGAAGAGAGCTTTTCTGGTTAAATAAAGGTTAAATAAAAAAAATAAAAATATAAGTTTGAATCGCTCGGGATAAATTCGCAACTCCTTGATAAGGAGGTGGAACTCTCCTTCCGATGCAATTTTAGGATTGGATGGACCCAATATTTTCTCTTTCTTCTCTTTTCGATAAGAGAGAGGGCAACAAAATCATCCTCACTGCTTGACGAATCCATTTTTTTATTTCTGTGTGTTTTTTTCCGCAAAGGTTTAATAAATATGCATCCGCGGACTCAATACGCGGACTCGTGACGACAATGCGTGATGAATTTTTAGGCTGACGAACACAAAAAAAAGCATACGAAAATTGCGGACTCAGTGTGCAATGGCCTTCAGTCTTGTTTTCTGAAAAGTTTATCAAAATTAAGCTCTATTATAAATATTGAATACTTTGGAGCACAGACTTAAACTGTATCTCTTTTTAAAGATGACACTTAGATTAATTCTTCAGTCAAAAAGTAATAAAATAGTAAACTTAAAAAAAAAGTTATAGGAGTTTAAGTTAATTGTTATGAAAATGAACAAAAATACTTTTTCAAATTTTCTTATGAAATATTTATTTACTAAAAAAGACTTTACTCTAAAACTGAGAGAGAATTAAAATAATAATTATTAACAAGTTGTGCTTCAAATTTGAGGTAGATATCTAAAAAAAAGAAAAAATAGATTTTGTTTAGGCGCAGTACCAAACGTTTCCACTAGATGAAATACATTTCCAATTCATTTCCAATGCGCTCATTTTTGACCACGAGGAGCACAAGTGTGGATATTTTTTTCAGGACCATTTACCTTTTTTAATCATGTCCATGATTTTACTTTTTAACACTGCAAGTGCCAAAAACTTTACCAAATACCACTCAGATGAATAAAAAAAAAAGTCTAAAAAAACAAAAAACAAAAAACAAAAAAACGTTTTTCGGTCAAAAATGATTGCACTTAATTTTGACAAATTTTTCAGCAAACAAGACCTAATATATTATCTCATAATATATTATCTCATAATAATAATAAGTATAAGTAAACGTATCTTTATTTATTAATGTTTACGTATTTGTACTGGAAAACATATTTTTTGCAGTCGCCTTTGGAAACGTGAACCACAATGAAATCAATCGATGGAAAGCCCAGCACTGAAAACAGCTTGGGTATACTCAGACACACTAAACCGATGGTAAAATCTTACAATAGTTTGGAAAAATCCCCAACAATGAAGACGGTGAAGACCACCGGGACGCATGTACACATGCCGGCTGAAATCCAAGACATCCCCAAGGAACAAAGAAGAAAGAAAATAAAGCAGCTCTATCATTTCACCTTGAATGCATTTCATCAGGCTTCTCTTTTCCCGCTCTCTCCCGCTCCGGGCGGCTCTGGACCCCGTCACTCCGGGGACAATGGCTGTCACGGCATGAACGCTGCCCACTGAAGCCTGACTGCCGGATTGTCAAAGCCTTTGGAAAACAAGGCCCTCCTTTTCCGTACACAAGCCTCGGAGACGTGCGCGGTGCGGAGCGTTAGAAACACGGGACTAAACGAAGTCCTGACAGTTTGACCAATTGAACCTCGGGAGTAAAAGATGTGGGGAGATGTGAGACAATCAGAGCGACAGAGCAGGAATGAACTCAGTGAAAAGCATTTAGCCTTAATGAAAATGTGTCACTGCAAAGCCTTCCTGCTGATAAACAGGGGACTCTTTGTTAAAAAGAGTCGCCAATATGCTCACTTGTTTCTTTTGATTGACACAGTTACTGTTCATTTGCTCAGAGGCTTTGGTCCTGGAAGTATTTTTCCTTTAGTAGCACAAGTAGCACATTATTCACACATAGGCCTACAGATTTAATGGTGAATAACCGGTAAGAGATCATGTGTAAACCTTTTCCAAAATACTGGTAAATTGGTTCCAGGTTACAGTAAATTGGTGTACCCCTTTTACACAGAGATTCTGGAAAATACACTGATATTGTGTTTGGAAATTTGTCCTGTCCCGGATCATTTGATTTTGGTTCATTCACACTGGCAGTGATTTTCTGGAATTTGCGCGTGCCTTCAAACACATCAGCCATTAAAGGGAAACTTAACCTCTGGGAAGATTAAAATTGCTCATTTACGTAGAAGAAATGTGAAATTATTTTTGAATTTGGATCTTTCTAGACTGAGAAAAGCCAGAAAACTAACGCGGAACTAAACGGATTGTGATTGGTTGCGTTACATGTCAGTCAAATGTACTCTTGGGCGATCCATGGCCAAGAAAACCGAGTCCAGACCTTCTGCCGTCAGTCTACGCGAGACTGGACTAAAGATTGCTCATTTTATCCCTTAAAAACTCATCACCCAAATGACATATTTAAACGTTTTTTCCTTGACAAAAAAAATCTTCATGCCTTAAAATAATGTAACTCGACATCTTAGCCTCATTTAGAATACAAGGTTCTATGAATATGCAAATGAGCCCCGCCTCCACTCACTCAGCTCAGAGATCCACTGGTTGACGATCACACTTTGATCTGATTGGT
>JAOTRC010000002.1:3533292-3544013 GCA_027497675.1 Cyprinella lutrensis | reverse complement strand
AATATAGCTGCGAGCAGCGATTGCGGGCCAAAGCCGGCGGTACCGCCATCCCGGTGCCTTTAGGTAACTAAAGGCACAGGGGTTGCGGTGCCACCGGCTTGGGCCCGCAATCGCTGCTCGCAGCTATATTTACATCCAAGTTTGTTTTTTTACAGTGTTTAGTATGTGCACAATGCGACATCACTTTTATTCTGCTTTTTTGTTGCATGTGTTTTGATCAGGAGATTCTGTACTCTTTCAGATGATGCCTATAGCGCCCTCTACCGTATCACAATAAAAACACAAAAAAGTGGGAAAAGAAAGAGTTAAAGTGGGCCATATGACTACATATAAAGCCTCCTTATGCTGAGAGGAACCGACTAAATTTAATGTAATTATTCATGTGAAATTTTTGAATATGACCCAGCTCTACCTGTCACATTAGAGATGTAGTGATTCTTTTTATTCTCATGATTCATTCACGACTTGGATTCAGTGAACAGTCATATGTTCATTGAAAAGTCCTTTGTGCCTTTATGGCCATGTCTTTAACACTTTGCAGGATGAAAACTAAAAAAAATAATCCCAAACCTATAAAAAAAAGTGTCAGAAATGTACTTTTACTTTTTATAAGAGGTGATATTTGCCCCCAATTTAAAATTGAAGTTGTGAGGCAAAGAAACACATGAGATAAGAGTAGAGAACTCCATCCATCTTGTTTACTCTTTCATTTCCGTTCTCACACAAATTACGTCATCACACAATGCTTCAAAATAAAATCACAAATAATTCACGCATCAACACAACACAATGGAATTTTTTAGCTTTACGAAGGCCAACTTTTCTACATATTTAAATGGACAAAATCGGTCTTTGCACTGCAGAATGGCACGTAAACTTTTAAAAAAGTGGCATTTTGATGCATTGAACAGACTGTGTATTGCAACACCCTTATGGACAATTTTTTATGATTCTTTTATGGTGTTTTCAAATTTAGAGAGCCCCATTCAGTGTAGTTTTGTGGAAAAGTACAACAGCTCTTTCTTGTTTTTTTTTTCTTTCCTTTTGGGGCCTCTTGGGAGAGTCACAGGTGTTTGGAATGGCATGATGAAAATAAATGAAGTTTTGGGTGAACTGTGCCTTTTTTCACTTCCCAAACTGTAAAACAAGATATTACACCATCCGCAGTTTAAACTCAGCTTGTTATTGGAATGACAATTTTCCAACAAACAGCGTGAGCCAAACACGCTTTACTGATGCCCATCCACCCCCTTCCACTTAGAACAGAAACTTTCACAACGCTGTCAAGGGATTGCTTAGGAAGGTTGCCGCGGTTCTTTGATGCCGCCGCAGGATTCCATTAAAGATGTGCAGTACGAGACAATGACAGGCTTTCAGAACCGCACTTCACATTGTGGTATAGTGTTGGCGAGAAACAAAGAGACAGAAGGAAAGAAGAGCGACAGAGTGAGGACTGTTAAAAAGGGGCATGTTTAATGAAGTCCCAAAACAAAGAGCTATACACACTCCAAAAGTGCATGTGTGATAAGTGCAGGGCTTTGTTTTTATAATTTTCCATGGAAATGTGTACAATCTGCACATAAACATGTTGATCACAATAGATTATGTACCACATTTTTCAAACTCAAAGCAATCTTAAAAGGGTTATTGTGTTTAGCATCTTTTTAGGCGCTCAATAATTTTATGGCAATTTCCCGGGATTAACGCTTTGTGTGAAAGGGGCTTACCTGGATGATGCAACGGCAGACCAAGAGTACAATATTGCCCTCCACACACCCGCTAACAGTGAGAGGAGATGAAGACTGATGTAGGCAAACTTTTTAGTATTTTTAGTAAAGTTAGTTTTAGTCTGATCCCAGTTCTGATCTGATCACTGTAAAAAATATATATTTTCATGATTTGTAATCGCAACATTTTTCTTTTGTCAAATCAACTTAGATAATTTATGTAGTTCAGATAACATAATATTTTGAGTTTCGTGTGATTGAATTAATCTCCTTCATTGTATTAAGTTAAACCAACAAGTTAGTGGCTTTTTTACATATTAGGACCTACGTATTAGGGCATTAGGACCCATACTGTACAAAAAGATTGTGTTTTGGTGCAAAGTAAACACAGCAGAAAACATTTTGTACTTAGTTTAACTATAAAAATGTTAAGCATATTTTACAGTATTACTACAAGCATGTAAGTTTGTTGTATTTAGAAGCTTTCGTAGAAAAAAAGCTTCAAATGAAGTAGAATCGACTTGACTTTATGGCACTGGTGTTCCCTGCATGCATAGAGGCATAAATAATTAATAAGATTGCATTTTGCCAGTTATATTTACACTGTTTTTGTTTAGTGAGCTGTTTTGCGTTGCCTGGAGTTCATTTTCTAATGTGGATAATTTATTCAGGTTAAAAAATTATACATTGATTATTACTGTTTTGTGTGTTGAGTGTGTGCGGCTGAATCTCTTGTTTTTTCAATTTATAAAGTCTTAATATCTCACAGATCAGAAGCTTTCTTATAGATCTTTATTGCCTAGTATCCTTTCATGTACAAGGAATTTGTCTTGGTGACAGAACAGACAGACAAGACAGATGACAAAAATAAGTAATAAAAAATAAATATATAAAACATTTATTGTCTCTCAATGTACATAGTTAAAATAAATGTGCAAAATTGTATACCAAAATTATATATTTTTCAAACGTATGCAAGACACTATGGCACAACTATGCTGAGGAACAATATTATGCTCTGATGAATCTTGTCATTGAATGGTAAAAGTTACTGTGGAATCCCTCAAAGTCCATTAAAAATGTAGCCTAAGATTGTTGAACCTATTCAAGCAAAAACCCTTGAGTATTGGCATGGACTACGTTGAAAATGCATCTTGCAAGAATGGATTGCTGATATATGTCGACTTCTGTTGCTATTTGTGGGAGACAGACATGCCTGCTCTGTCATTCAGTGTCAGTCCGCAGCATACTGAGATGAAAGTCTGTTGAGGCGTACAGTGGTTTAATCAGAGATTTGGAGTTTGATGTTGAAAGCAGAGGCCACTAATGGATTCAATAGATGTAGAGTCTCCAGAGAGAGGACTTTGAGCAGCAGGGATTACATGAAAAACCACCATCTTAGTTCAGTATAGCCATATAAACCCTCTTGTGATGAGGGCAATGCATGCATGGCAAGAAGTCGGAATCCATTTGAGACCATTTTACAACATCAAAGAAGAGAAATATCTTTATGTTGATTGATATGTCTTTTTTTAGTCTTCAAAGTATGTTTCTGAATAGCAGATACCCTTGTTCTCCATAATAATCAGCCACTATACGTGCTTTTTTAAGATGTATTCACACCAAACTTTAATTCAAACCCTTTAAAGCTCCAGACCGTAACTTTTTTGGGGTTAAAAATCATCCAAAATAAGTTTTTGAGCAAGTGCATAACCAGCCAGTGTTCAAAACTCTCTGCTTGCCGTAGCCCGATTCAAAACTGTAAGCTTGTAATAATGTTTTTAATTCCAGTGGTACTGGTGGATTTCCGTGGGAAATTCGAGCATGTCTTTGTGTCACATCTGTACACATAAAGAAGAGTCTCGGCTAGTATAAGCTATATTGAGTCATTAAAGTCACATCTGTAAACATAAAGAAGAGTCTCGGCTACTATAAGCTATATTGAGTCATTAACGTCACATCTGTACACATAAAGAAGAGTCTCGGCTAGTATAAGCTATATTGAGTCATTAACGTCACATCTGTACACATAAAGAAGAGTCTCGGCTAGTATAATATTATTTTGCATATATTTCTGACAGAAATAGCAAGAGTAGCACGGTAGTGTGTGGCTCCAAACTCAGCAACTCTTTTCGAATGAATCAGTTGACTCTCTTTTCTCTGCACACAGGGTGATTGGTTTAATGGTGAGTGCCAATACAGGGAGTGATGACATCAAGCCGACACCTGCTCTGATAAATTTGAGATTGTGGAGGGCATTTTCTCTTTCATGTCACACAGTATTGCAGGGAGATCTCCCTCCTACGCCGGGTACGTACAGAATGATGACACCAAATTTGAAAAGCTCTTTGAATAAGGAACATTATGAAAAGGAATAAGAGATGAAGACTTAGCATGGGTCCTGTAGAAACCTCCTAGTAATTAGATCAAGGTAGATACGGTTGTGCATCCCAGCTCCTCTGGAGCAACGTGATCCCCGCAATCAGTTAGGAAAGTGATACGATGTGTGCAGTTGAATGTTAACGCGACTTTGTTCGGAGAAAAGGAGCATGACAAATGCAGCCCGGATACAGGAGACGGAGGTCAAAGGATAATGGATTTTGCAGATAACGACAAATAAATTGGATCTGATTTCAGATTAGCGTCTAGGTTTTAAAATCAATTTATTGTATGAACATTACAGTAAAAAATTTTGTTGATTCAGTGACTGGGTGAAGCGGTCATAGCCGTGATTTATCCATAGACGGTATAAGAAGTGGACAGAGCCATCTCATTGGAACTCAATTGAGACAAGTGAAGCCCATTTTTAGCGATTTTTAGGACTTCCGTTCCTGACGTGCAGACTCAAACCGACTCAAACAGAGCTTGACGACGTAGATGTGACGTGAGCAACCCGTCTGTATTCTAATGGCTGTGGCATGACAAATCTGAATCATTCCCTTCCGAAACTTGCAGAGGCGGAGAGTGTGAATAGGAGCTGTCCATGAGCTAGGAGTAGGAGAAACTTTTGCTAGGTATTCTGATTAATTATTTTGTCATTTTGCCTCCACGTTTCCCTGATTGCCCGCGAGCTTCTTCTCCTGTCCATACGGTAATCTCTCTACTGTGCGACAGAGAGTCGCGTGGTTATGACGCAATCGTTATCCTACTTTTACAAAAAAAAAACTACTTCTACGGGGCCATAACATAAGCTACAAGGTAATGGAGCATTTTATACATTTTCTTGTTTTTTTTAGGAATAAATAATGGACAAATGGAGTCTTCAAACGCCTCAGATGTAAAGTTATTCACTGTCAAAATGAATGGGAGTCAATGGAAATGCTAACGCAAGTGAAGTTCTGCTACAAGATGGTGGCTCACGCTTGGCTTCAACTTCCGGTCGATGGATTACCCCCTTGTAAGAGGCGTGACCTTTCCAGGCAATGTGCGATAAGCTGCTGTCCAATCACAATAAAGGAACCGCTGGCACAATCAGAACTCGTTTCGTATTTTTGAAGGAGGGACTTCATAGAACAAGGAAGTCATCGGGATATTTTTTTGGACAGTGAAAGTAAATTGTGTGAAAAATACTGTTTTTTTTACACGCGAAACATGAACACGTTATATTGCACACAGTAAACACAATCAAAGCTTCAAAGAAGCAAGAAGAACGGGACCTTTAAAGAAGGCAAAAACCTGAGTCACACAACAACGCACTTTACAGAAGAAGTAAATGTGGCCATATAACTAGGAAGTTGAACATTAGAAAACTCACTGTTTCAATAGTACTGTCTATTAAATAAAAAATTACCCCATCTTCCATTGTACGATTTTTCAGAAAACCGAATAATAGAAATATTCCTTTAACACACACAATATGGAAGAAAAAAGGGTTTGCACTGCCGTTTTGAACCTCCACTGCAATGGCGAACTAAAGGAAAAGACATTTGTCACCTATGCAAAATGGCCACACTGAGGAAAAAAGTTACAGCACATTACAAGCACTTAGTGCAGTGATATCAAGGTTCACCTCTGATTTCCAATCTTAGGCCAGGAAGGGGGTGGGGAGAGGGTCATTAAAACGCCATTACAAGCCCATATTTCATATTCCAGCCTTGCGTATGTTTCAAAGTGTTAAAAGCTCAATGTATATTCCACTATATTTAAGCACCGGGACAGCAAAGCCGCGCAGACACCTCACTGACAGCCATTGACCTTGGCCTATCCAGCCTTCATTAGCTTTTAGACACTTATCACTCATAACTGGGTTTGTCCTCGTTGCCACACTTCCTCCTTCACTTCACTTAGGCCAGCAAATAATGGCTGGAATCCATTTATCTGCCATTTCCAACAAGTGCGTGACATTAACGAATTATCTGCTTTTCTCTAAGTATGGCCAAGGTACCCTCCGAAGAATTCCCTCGCTCCTGGGTCAGCCTTTTAGAACTGCCTTTCTTCATTAATGCCATTTTCTTTCCGCCGTCTTTAAATATTCATTCTGTTTTTTTCGGTTTATGAGCACTTTTGGGCGCAAGCTCTTTTTTTTTCTCCCAAACACATATTTATTTAGTTATGAGTTTTTAATGCTCTCTCCTACTTTATAACCGTCATCCTCAGGAAAACATTGATCTGAGTTGCAAATGAATCTAATTATGGCTTTCCATTCTCTGTGTGAGATATTGACTTCTGGTTAACGCTGTTCCTCTTGCAGTGCAGTGATCTGCAAACTGTTGCCATAAAAAGTATGTCATCTTTATCAGATTGAATGCAAAGAGCTGGATCTCTAAAATGCTTAACAGATTTTTTTAGCAGAATGTACAATTGTTTTGAGCGCGCTTAACGCTGTTATGATCATACAACCACTGTATTCAGAGGTCAGGAACAAGCGATGTGCTTTTGTTCAGTCTTTATCTATTAAGGTTAAATGCCAAACTAACTACAAAGGCCCAGAAAGTGATGTGCCATTAGGAAGATAACTCAAGCAAGAAAAAAAAAAATCATCGAAAAAAACCCTGTTTTGTCTCCACCGGTGAGGATGCATATGTCATTTTGCATTTGTTTAAAGTGTGCAGTACCGGCCTTTGGAGCAAAGCCTCGACTTTCAACCATTTCCAAGGAAGCCGATTTTAAATATTCCATTGCATCGCATGTCGTCGATCTCTGTGTAAAATGGTCATGATTATTTTATTTTGTAACATTAATGGAAGAACATGGGCGGGTGGGGGGGCGGCTCGTGCATTTGCAATTCATATTCCCTTGCATGATTACATTAAGAGAGTGTTCTGTCATATTTGATTAATGTATCTTGTTTTCCTTAAAACCAGATTAAAATATGAAAACTGACAGAAATGAGGCCATTACAAAGAATTATCAATTTTTAATAATCTACTCAAGAGAGGAAAAATGAAGTGCCGTACACAAAGGAGCTGCTCAGAAATTCAGTAATCAGGATTTTGCTACATTCGCAATCAGTGTTATGTGGCAGATGGGGACTTGGCGTCTGTGTTTTAAGGGCCTTAGCTGGAACACAGACACAATTAACATGAAAGGTTCCCGCGCTAAGTGTGTTCATGTGTCAGAGCGCGAATGAAAAGTGTTATTGACTGTGTAAAAGCACCAGAAGAGAATTTCATATTTCCATATAACAGAGGGTGACAAGAATGGACTTGAAAATTTTAAAAGGACAGTTCACCTAAAAATGAAAATCTTCTGTCATCGTTTACTCAAACTCATATGGTGTGAGAACTGTAAGCCTTGCTCTCTTCCAGAGAAAGAAAAACGCCAAATATAAGTATACTATTCACTCTTTTCCGTGCATGAGGACTGGGGCTTTCAAGCTTCAAAAGCTATCGCAAACTAATGCAGGGCTAGGTTATAACACATGCATTAAAACTTTACACACATGCCAGCATGACAAAATTAACTGTATTTACTAATTGCTCATATCAACACTATATAGAGGGAAAAATTGCACCAAAATTAATACATCTTTGGAAAATATCTCTAAAAACGTATTTAATCACAGCAAAAGTAAATTTCTAACTGAAGTTCAACTTTCATCTGTTTTTTGTGTTTATTTAAAATGACTTCAGCATCTATTTGTTCATTTTTTGTTCATCAAAATTAGACAAATCTGATATTATGTTAATCGTATATCTGTTTTTTAACAGTTGAGACAGATTTTTAATGCTGATATAACCAGCAGAAGACACTAGTTGGGTTTAAATCCCAGTTGCGCAGGTGGGGCATGTTGTCAGACTGCGTTACAATATGCCCCTATTAGAACTATGCTATTATATTATATACTTTTATGAATTCTATTGAGAAAAAGGTGAATAAAGACTGAGAATCAATGTTCGAACTATGCTGTGAACTATGTTGTGTAGCGGTGTTTTGTGGTGCGTTTTGTCAAACTCAAAAAAAAAATCCCTTTATTTTATATGAAAAAGGTTATATTTTAGTTTGTCTTGTATATATTTTTTATAAGATCATATAACATTTTTAGCTGTCATATGGTGATGTTACAATGTCCCTCCCGACCAATGGGGCATATTGTCACATTTCACTTCCATTCTTTCGGGGTAAATCGAGAAAAAAAGGTATTGAATTAATCAAACAAAGCCACTCAACTGTACTAGACATTAGGGAACTGAATGTGGGAAAAAATATTATCTGAACCCTAAGTGGATTTACACAAACTGAGGTCAAAAAGTCTTGCGCCACGCTCTCCCTAAAAAGTATCGTATTATCAGATGTTAGATTAAATTTAGATTTGAATTCACTTCACTAATCTCTCGCTAATCTTGAGTCAGTGAGTTACAGAAATTCATTTAAAGAGATAGTTCACCCAAAAATGAAACAATAACCTGTATGAGTTTCTTTCTTCTCCTGAAAACAAAAAAAATGTATAGTTTGAAGAGGGTTTGTAGCCAGACAGTTGACGGTAGCCATTGACTTTAATATATATTTTTTCCCTACTATGGACATCAATGGCTACTGTCAACTGTCTGGTTACCAGGGTGAGGATGAGTAAATGATGACAATTTTCATTTTTGGATGAACTATCCCTTTAAGAGTAATTCATTCTAATGGATGATTCAAATGAACCCATAAAATCCCCAACAACCATGTTTATCTCACAGCTATCATATGACTTTAGAAGACATGGAATATAGTGCATAGGACATATGAACAGCTTTCATGATACTTTTATGGTGAGTCCTTTTTCCCGTGAAAGCCCAAGTACTCAGTTTAACAGCTGGAACACAAAAGGATAGAATTTAAAGCATTTCCATGCTTTACATGTATTGTGTTCACCATTAAACAATTGATATAAAAGTGGTATATTCATAAGGCACAGACTAGAGCTGACATAGAAAATGTTTAACCTTGTGAAACGAAGAGGGTAGAAAATGTGCCTCTTTTCAGCCATCAAAGTTAATGGCTATATTTGGAACAAAGAGTGTGTGTATGGGTATAAACTAGGATTTCAATTCCAGTATCAGCCATTTAGCATGACCGTGGGTGACTGTGAATTAAAAAGGTGGTCCTTTATGTGCGACCCCTCAGCTCAAAAGGGTACATCCATAACTTATGTAGACAGCCAGGCCATTAGCCACCAGAGCCGGGCCACCTTTACATAATACACTCTATACTAATCACTGACCACCCCAGTCACACAGCTAATACATCACACAGACCCCAGAACATATATTTTAGGATAAACGCAGTATATCATGCTCCTTTAAATAAAATCACCAGTTATATGATCCCAAATGTGAAAACTGTATGAAATCAAAAGGACCAGAAAATACTATACTGACATTTTCAATTATGTTGTAGCAGAACTACAGCATTAAAGGGAAAGTTAGAATAAAAATTTAAATCTATCATGATTTATTCACCCTTGTGTCATTCCAAACCTGATGATTTAATATCATTATTATGATAAGATATTTTAAAAGTGGCAGAAATGCACAAGTTCAAGATGATATGACTGCATGCTGAGAATATGACAGCTGCCATTCATTGTCGCTTGATGTCCTTATTTCACATTGACACTGATAATGTAAATATGTTGGCAAAATGTCTCTCAGCAGTGCTGAGGCAGTCAGCACAGGGTTACATGGGTTACAAATGTACACAAAGGCTTTTTCCAAAACTGAAGCAGAATCAGCTGTTTCAACAAAACACAGCCGTTGAGGTCTGGATGGAGCCAGCGGTAGGACTGCACATACTGAACTGTTTAAAATCCTGTAGTGTTTGGTGCACTAAACAGCATTTGGATCACATAAAGGCTGCATGTGCTTAAAGGATGCACTGAGGCTATATACATCAACATGTGGTGACATTACAGACAAGTGGACAAATGAGGATGCTTTCCTTAAGGTGACCTTTTGAAAGTGTCATCCAAGATTGTTACTTGAGCAATTGTGTGAGCCGTTCCTTTGACTCAATACTCACTGATGAAGCATTCAAACCACTCATTAGTTTCACCTCATCCTCAATTGTATCCACTAGACACCACAACATCTCTCAAGACACCCAGCTCGCTAATATTACAAAACATTTTAGAGACTACACTCACCTAAAGGATTATTAGGAACTCCTGTTCAATTTCTCATTAATTCAATCATCTAATCCACCAATCACATGGTAGTTGCTACAATGCATTTAGGGGTACGGTCCTGGTCAAGACAATCTCCTGAACTGAATGTCAGAATAGGAAAGAAAGGAGATTTAAGCAATTTTGAGTGTTGCATGGTTGTTGGTGCCAGGCTGGCCGGTCTGAGTATTTCACAATCTGCTCATTTACTTGGATTTTCACGCACAACCATTTCTAGGATTTACAAAGAATGGTGTGAAAAGGGAAAAACATCCAGTGTGCGGAAGTCCTGTGGGCGAGAATGCCTTGTTGATGCTAGAGGTCAGAGGAGAAGGGCCGACTGATTCAAGCTGATAGAAGAGCAACTTTGACTGAAATAACCACTCGTTACAACCGAGGTATGCAGCAAA
>JAOTRC010000002.1:3503881-3515602 GCA_027497675.1 Cyprinella lutrensis | reverse complement strand
CCCGATTAGGGGGCCCCCTGGTGGCCAGGGGGCCCTAAGCGGCCGCTTAGTTCGCTTATGCCTAGGGCCGGCTCTGTTGGTACCGATGTTTTATTAGACCAAAGGTTCATTGTTCACCGGAGTTCTCCCTTAAATAGATGAAATAAGGTCTGCTGTGAACACAAGCTCAAGACACTTTCACATTTTATTCTACGACATAAAATACATCAGTATCACCCCACTCATGATTTTTTGGAGCTGTTACTTGTCTTGAAAAAGCCGGTTGCAAACAAGTGGCTAAAATGTGACTACAGAGGTGGCCCACGAGATTAAACGTCTTCGCTCCGAAAAGGTAAACTTTGTAATTGTGCTCTTTTTAAACTATTCTAATATAAAAATGCTGGGTAAATGTTTTTAGATAAAAACTGAAAGAGTTGTTGGAAGCTTAGTGATGGTGACGTTGAGTTCGTGTGACCGTGGTGTAGTTCGTTAATGGTCTACCTTTTGCTTTTTACTTCTGGCGACTTTATTTAGGCTTCAAAATTCATAAAAGTTATGTTCATATGTGATAATTATCTTGGTGGACAAAACGTGCAAGTATCATGAACTTTTGTTGATCACAGAGCTTGTTTTTTCTATGGGAAAATCCTATTGGGTTTTTGTTGAGGGAGCCAGTGAGATGCGAGCTGCGGTTGGCCTACAAATGACGTCACACCTGCACCTCTCTATATCGACCCTGGCAAAAAGTGGTGGGAACCTTTCCTACCCGTCCCGCCCTCAAATTACGCCCATGACAGCATCCAAACAGACGCTAGAATCCATCATGGCCGCGCTCATCGTTTGCTCAGGAAAAAGGTGGATATCGGAAGTTTGGAACTGCCGATTTATCAATTGCTACAAAGTAATGGAAATGATCTGTATATCGCAGTGTTTCTCAAACCTGTTCTGAAGCCCCCCCACCCACCCACCACTGCACATTTTGGATACCCAGTTCAGGTCTTGCAGTGTGTAATGACCTGAGGACTGGAATCAGGTGTGAAGGGGACATTAGTGGGCGGTTTGGGCATGACTAATGCGTCAGCTTTCTTGGAAGCAGTGATAATGGCTGTGTATAAACATGCTGAGAGATGTCTGTGCTTATTTTAGATTTCTGTGTCTTATTTATCCTGTGACAATTACTTCCTGTATTAGTTACCAACCTTCACTGGACTTCCCTTGGAAGCTTTAACACACTCCTGATATGCTTTCTGGTATAAATCTAGTATATTAGTGAACTCTCTACATGATAGCTCACAATAAGGAACTGTATGTGTAAATATCATGTAGCCAACACTCTCAGAAAAATAGTACAAAAGTTGTCTCTGGGGCAGAACCCTTTCAAAGGCACTATATGTACAGTATATTTAGTTACTAAAATGGTCCCTTTGGGGCTAAATAAGGGATAAATGTTCCTTCCCGGTGACAGCTTTTGTATCTTTTTTTCTGAGAGTGTAGAAATGGGGTCATATTATACAGATATTACAGGTCATTTAATTTTCCCTGAAGTCCACTTAAAGTTTGGCATCCGGAGTGATTTACCGGTACTTGATCATACTTGTAGAATTAAACCGTTCATTTTTTTTAACAGTTCATGCATTGTGAACTAACTTCAACAGACATTGAACAATTGTAGATTTTATTAACTCACACTAACAAAGGTATATATAAATGCTTTAAAAATATACTTCTCAAAGTAAGTTAAGGTTAACTAATGAATTAATTAATCCTAAATGAAAGCTTGTTGTAAAGTGTTACCATTTAACAACACCAAGGAAAATTATTTTCAAGCTTGTTATAGTATCTCATAGTTCAAAGAATATCTGGGGTCAAAGGAGGGACAGCATGTGATGGAATTCAGTACATTCTCTGCATTCGATCACAGTATGTTGCTGTGTCTTGTTTCAAAGTCACGTACTATGTCAACTGCATGATTAATTTGCATCCTTTTGGAAAAGTAACCATTATATTGCAAAGAACGAAAGAAAGAAATTACAATACCTCTGACTTTCACACATTATTAGTTCTTTACAGAATAGTATCTCTCCTAGTTTGTCTGACTGCGGGGGTGGACTGGCCATCTGGGGCACTGGGACTTTTCCCAGTGGGCCGCTTGCCAATGTGGGCCGGCCCACCCGGTACACAAATATATATATATTAAAAAAAAATCGAAAATCATAATATTACATCTTTTTCTACGCAAATGGATGAGTTTAAAAGTTTAATAAGTGTGCACTTTTATATCCATGTGGCTTTCTGGGCAGGTTTTATGAGTATTAATATTATTTGTCTTTGACTATTTGCTTTGTACTTTACTTTACACTAACAGATGTTTATTACAGATAAGTATTTAGGGAATTCAGAGGAATCATTTCATCTCTTATACACACAAACTCTGTTTCTCATATATACACAAGCTCATTCAAATGTACTGTACACACACAGACACACACAAGCCATCTCCTCCTCCTCCTCATAAAACTCTGCTGAATCTAATTTCAAAAATATAAATATTTTCAATCTTGATTCAGGAGTTGTGCAGCTGAGTGCAGCACTGCTAGTGTATCTTACACCGCACCAAGATGATAATATTAATAAATGTTGTATGTATACCTTTGTTTTACAAATATGACCTTAAAATAAATATTTAAATAGCATTTATTTTTGTATTGTGTTGCTGTAAGTGGTGTTAAAAAACTATTCTGCACATTAATGAGCCAAAATATTATGTGGTGGGGTGTTGTGGGCCACTTTTAGGTTCCAGTCCGCCCCTGGTTGTAGTCCTTAAAAACGATTTCTAAGCAAATAAAGCAAATTCAAAGCAAATATCTCCCTTTGCTTTGAACTTTGAGCGTTGTAACTTTGCAGATGTTGTTTATGCTTAAACAGCAACATTACGAACTAACTAAAGTTAGAAAAGTGAAATCATAATCAACCACCCCTTTAAACGGTCTGTACACTTACACAGTTTTCATTTTTCAATGCTTGGTAAGCATGTAGGGATCCTCATTATGTTACTGTGTTAGTGTGGGGCTATTTTGAGCCTTTTTAGTGGTATTAACTAGCGATTTTTATTTTTCATTACTCTATGTCCTATATACTAGTGTTATACGCAAAACAGTTTTTAGAGATAAAACTCTTTACATTCGATTATCATGAAAACAAGAGAACGGTCGACTAGGTACTAATATGTTTTCCTATTTTACTGCCCGTTGCATAACCTTAGTCTTAAGAACTAGCTTGACCAATAAGCAGTATAGTTAAGAGGTAATATTTCTTACTTTTCCTACTCAAATAAGACCAATACCTTTCTTTATGTAGATGACTTTAAAAAGTTAGGGCCAGTCTTAATAAAAAAATGAACATTTTAGAAGCATTTTATGCAACCGGCCCTCAGTCTCGCCAGCCCCAATAGCCCCGCTTTAAAGAGTTTTGTCTTAAACAATGTCCACAGATCATTCATCCATTCAGAAATCAGTTGTGCTATCCCAAACAGCACCGTCCCTGTCTCTACTTATCACATAGCAAAGCTCTCTACAGTTCTGTAGGCGGGAAAAAAACAGCTTTTTGTCATCCTTACAGCTCTGATATCTTGTTGAACCAGCTGGCTAGAACACCTCAGGCTCTGAGCTTGACTATGCAAGTTTTTTGCTTCAAATCCCTGACTGCACCCCTCCTGTATCCAGCCAATTGTGGATCCAAATGTTTGATAATTCCTTGGCCGAGCCGTTTGCCTGTTTTTAGGGCAGGCAGATACATGTAGCTTTGTGCCGTTCGCGCGTACAGCAAGTGCTCACACACACATAAATCAATGCAAAGATGTCCAATTCAAGCCTCCATGATCCTTTTTTTGGCTTTTCTCATTCTGTCAACATGAGACTCAGAAGAGTGAAAACAGAAATCCATGCAATTGGTTTTGTCAATTGGTTTTAGTGTCAATGTAAAGACATGTAAAGTTGCGTTCACAGTGACATAAACTGGCCCTTTTTATGTGATGTTGGTATACTCAAGGAGAACACAAATTATTATTATGTTTTAATCATGCAACTACAATATTTAAGTATTGGCACAACAATTTAGAAGTTTAGGGTGGTCAGTGAGATTTAAAAAGTCTCTTCTGCTCCAAAGCTTCAATTATTTGATCGATGTACACAGTAAAACATTATTATTGAGAAATATTATTTAAAATGCAATTTATTCCTGTGATGCAAAGCTGAATTTTCAGCGTCATTACTCCAAGTCTTCAGCATAGGAGTGGGCGATGTGTAAATATCACTTTTTTTTCTCAGGCAGGATCACTATCCACAATCTTATTACAATTGCATGCGAATAAGAAATTTAACTGGCAAGGCTTTAAAACAAATTCAAATAATACATTTTCGCAATTACCTGCATTGCTAAACCGTGATGTGAATGGTTACGGCCCGGCCAAAAAAGAAAGTTGCTGTTTGCATTTAAATAGGATTTCAATAAGAATCTATGATTGGATCATTATTGTAGTGATTATTATGTTTCTAGCTTGTTATATGTTTTGCAACAGTTCTTCTAACCCTAATTGATGGAGTGTGTCGCTTTTCATTTCCTATACAATTATGTAGGAAGACAGATCATGGCCATATTCCAGGATGAGACGTTGAGACAGCAACATGAGAAGCCGTTCAGGAAATAATACATATTGTGTGGATGTGCATTGGTTCACTAGTTGAATTGGTTGTAACGCAAATGCATTGGTTTATAATACATTTGTATAACCACAAATGTATTGGCATAGATACATTGGTTTGATCATACACATAAAAAGTGCTTAATGGTGATTTGCTCAACAAAAAAATTAAACCAACTGAGACAAAAATCTTTGACTATGGATTTTCAGCTCATTCTCACCCCAAGGCTGTCATGAAATCTGTCATGGTTACAACAGGGTCGCGTGTGAAATGTCTTCATCGCAGGTACATTGGCATACATTTCAGCATGAATATAGTTTTATGGGCTTTATTTTTTCAAACGTCAAAAGATCGTGTAGCTAACGTTTACAAGCCAGCGTCTTTATAGTAACGTTAGCCTATTGGCTATACTGTTTTACATAATGGATACGCTAATTCAATTCAATGTTTGTTGGTAGATAATAGCCATTTCGTCAATATTATAATATCAAGCTACCATAGATGAATTTGCAAATTTGAAAAATCGATTTGCATTATAGCCTGAGGCAAGACACTTTCACCAGAAAAATAAAATGACAAACATGACTATCAGCCTGCAGAAATAGGATATTTATCCTGACTGATTATTTTGTTCGTATAATTGTGTATTATTTACTTGCAAGAATGTAGCCCCGTAGGGGGGCCCTACCAAACTCAGTAATCTCTTTACTTTAACGTAACCCGCGCACTTTGTTTCTGACGCACTTCACACTTGGTTTTACTTGCTTCAGCCATGACAACATACAGGGGTAAAAAACAAAACAAAAACAAACGCTTGTTGGGGTCTCGCATCGGAATTTGAGGCAGTCGGGGAAGTAACTTATGCCGTAAAGCAGTCGAATTTTGCAGATCTTTTTGTGCTCGGGTTCCTACCCGCTTCCAGAAGTTACAGAGTGCCAGTAAAAGCGATACAGACCACGTCAGGCTATAGGAAGGATAGGAAGGATAGAGCTTCAATGAATCCTATATCAAAACTTTGATCTCTCTGATATGCATTCTCCATTAATGTAAAAATCCCACTGAGCTTGGAACTAGGTCTGTTTGTGGAAAGGAAATAGAGATTTTGGAAGAAAACAACTGACACCACATCTTTTCTTTCTCTTTGTGTTTACTACAGTAGGTTTGTTTCACGTCGCAGGTGTCATCAGACAGGTGGCTGGAGGGGACTGAAACATGTTTGACGTTTTCTCGTCCCCATTGAGCCAGCCGATGTATTGAGGTGTTGTTCTAGAAACATGTCCTACTTGGCGAAATCACAAAGCAGATTGCAGATTGATTTCCATAGTCTGGCTTCTTGTTCCAACAATTAGTCTTTCACAGTTAAACACACAGTGAGCCAAACTCTCTAATGCCAGCTACTGAGCTACAGACAGTGCAATTTCAGAAATCCTATATCAACTCACACTGTACGACAGGGATCTAATATACTTGGGTATGGCATGTACAGACAGTACAATAATGTCACCTATTGAGTCGTAGTTAGTCTTGAAGAATAAAACGTCATTAGCATGTGCTAGCAGTAAACAAGGAGAGCAAGACGAATCGAATGTTGGCAATTGTGGCTTTTATGTGTGCTAAAAACGAGGAGCATGGGAAAGAGAAGAATAAGGATGTGGATGGCTAGAGAAAAGAGGCCAACTTGACATGCCAATACTTTGCAAATGGAGCATGACGGAAGACATTTTATGTTTTAGAGCCGTGTTGCGTTTAATCAATACGCCATTTCACGTTGCATTTTTACTGTCGAGTCAGCAGACGTAGGTCGTAGCAGTAAACGCACTATGAGAGGATCATGCTAAATCTATCTTTGGCCGCAAGACTGTGACAACAGCGATCTTTTACCTTTTTCACTCTATGACGTAGGACCACCGTTTAGGAGCCACGACCATAGACATCTACACAACTGGGCATCTTTCGTTTGGGACAACCCAAAATCATATTAAGTGCACTGTCTGGGCATAATGCTCAGACTAGTTATGCATTTACAGTATTAGAAATCAGAGATACCTTGATTAATTTTGGCCAACACAATCTCTACACCACGTGTTTGACCTTGTGATATTTCCAAAATCATTTACTCTGCTAATGTGTCATATTGACTATCAATCACTTAACGTCTCTGCTCTCAGCAGAGTGAATCTAACTGCTTTAACCTTGAAAGTGACCCTATCAAAAGATCAGTTAATTTACTGCTATATTCTTCCTAATAACGGCCTTTTCTTCCCAGTGCAGCGCCCTAAATCACCAATAGTCGAGGTGACATTGATGCTGGATATATATTGGATTGATCCATTTAAGAGCTATAAAAGAGATTTTGGGCAATGGCCAGTGCGAGGGGGTTTTGCGAAGTCAATTTGAACAATTTACGGAGGCCATGACTTTCCCACTTTGGCGAATCAAAGCAGCGGTGACATCATACTGTGATAATTTATGGGTGCTTATGAACACTGAGCCATAGGGTGATGACAGATGAGCAGTTTCACATATCCAGTGAATTCTGGGGACTTTTATGGTGTTAATATCATAACTGTTGTCACTGTCCTTGTTGGAAACAGAAGTGGAACTGAATGTTATATGTCTGAGATCTGCAGGTATGTTTTGTGTTAATGATTTGATAAGTCAGTGCAGCTGTTATTTTCATTCCCTGTTGCTAGTAAGTGTTTTGTTAAATATTATGTTTATTGTATATCTTCAATTAATTGGGCCATTGACTGGCTAACTGAATTAACTAATTCAATAAGTGATTTGACTAAAAATGTTGAAACTACAACTCGGTTTTTGAGTAACCACAAATAATCGTATAGAATGTAGGGTCAGATTTACTGACAGCTTGTTCCAGCGCAAACCTTCTTTTTTACGTTAAAAAACTACTGTCAGGATTTACTAAAGTCACAAAGTGAAAAATTAGAGCTGAAAAGTCTTGGACAGGGTATTTGCGGATGACCTTATAGCATATGCATTTGTAGGAGTTTCACTTTTACATGCTAAATTTATGGGAGGAGAGTATTTACTACGCTATCTCACGACCAATTAGTACGAATTCGATGAATGATAAAAAAGTGGCTAATTCGTACGACCTCACTCGTATGAATTCGTACGATTTGTCTAAACCCACGTGATGGGTAGGTTTAAGGGCGGGGCAAGGGGTAGGTCATTCATATGAATTCATACGAATTGGCCAATTCGTAAAATATGTACGATTTAGCAAAATCGTACTAATTCGTACGAGTGAGGTCGTATGAATTTTTACGTATTAGCCACTTTTTAATTATTCGTCGAATTCCTATGATTTGGTCGTGAGATCGGGTTGGAAATAAATAGTTTTATTTGCCAATAATGCATTAAATTGACCAAAAGTGACAGTTAAAACATTGTTATAAAATATTTTAATTCTAAACTTTGCATTTATCAAAATACAAAAAAAAAAAAAAAAAAAAAAAATCCACAAAAATAACAGCACGGCTTTTTTCAATATTGATAATAGTAAGAAATATTTCTTCAGCAGTAAAAAAAAAAAAACATTACAATGATTTCTGAAGGATCATGTGACACTGGAGTAGTGATGCTGAAAAATCAGCTTTCCCATCATAGGAATAAATTACATTTTATAATATATTCAAATAGAAAGCATGCATATATAGTAATAATATTTCACAATACTACTGTTTTTACTATTTAATCAAACAAACGAGCATAAGAGACTTCTCATAAAACATTTACAAACTCTTACAGAGCCAGAACTTTAAAACTAGTGTATTTTGAAATAATAATAAAAAAACTAAACACATGAATAGCCTTCAAAGCTTTCTGAAAGGACCATCACCTGAGACACCCACACTTCAAAGCAAATGTTAGTGACTTCAATTCTGTTATCAGAGAAAAGACAGGAGAAAGAATGAACATGTGGGATACATAACAAGAGAGGGAGCGTAAAGCCCATGAATCAAAAATCCTCAGCAAGCCTTCATAAGACCTTCCGATCTCTTTCTCTCTCCACAAAGCCACTGTAAAGTCAGTGTGTGCCATCCGCCTCTGGAGGGCTAAATAGCTCCCAGTGACGAGTGTTATTCTGGGACTTGTCCTCTCTCCATGGCTCCATTCATCACACACAGAGCACAGTGACCTAGCAACTTGGGCCAAGATTACACGCTCCAAAATCTTCCCTCAGCCGACAACAGAAGCACAAATGTGCAAAGGCCAGACAACTAAATACACAAACTGAATAGTTTAATAACAAACAAAACCACAAAATGTTCTGTTAAATTATATCTGCCAAATGTGAAAATGTCAATGTACAAAATTGTTTTCAGCCCATTTTCATGGTCTCCTGGGCTGGCCCTTAGCCGTAAGATATCACTAAATCCCTCACTAATATATGAGATATACCGAGCACCTGTTTCCCATTATCCACCTACAGTATGTCTACAAGTCAGTTTCAGTCTTTTGAAAAAGACATGATGTAAAACAGTGATTCTCCCAAATTCGAATCCACTGTGAGACACCAATGTGTCCATGAGCAAGACACTTGCTCCCGAGGCATGCAACCTCTGACATATATAGCAATTGTAAGTCGCTTTGGATAAAAGCGTCAGCTGAATGAATAAATATAAATGTAAATGTATTTGAAAATCCAATTACTTTTCCAGTTGTTCCAGATGATCTGGATAAAGGCCTCCTGGGTGAAAACCACTGGTATAAAATGTAGTGAAATTAACTTCAGAAGATTATATTAAAAACTTGATAACTCTGTGCAGTAACTCTGGCAATAAAGGTCAGTTCAAGGACTGTTAATGTGAATGAGGAAATAAATGATTACACACTGTGGGTTTTTCGTTGATAGCATTATTGCATAAAAGATAAAAAACCCAGTGTGACTCAGTTAGTAAGAATGTTTCATAATGAGGTGGATTTGAGTTTCTGCTGATCTTTTGGATTGAACCTAAAAAGCAATCAAATGGAAATTAGGAAGAAGTTGCGTACAGAAATCTGCACTAAATACAAATGCCTTTAAATAAGCAAGGTTTTGTTTCCAGACTGTTCAACCCAGACGGGAACAACTTTGCAGCTAATTGTTTGTACATTATTGTACAATTTGAGGCGTATGTCTACAGAATGATTATGGAAATGAACGCAGACGCTGGCATAAAAAAGGTCTGTCAGTCACATGTGACACTTGATGGATGTGAGGAGGTTGAGGGAGTCACAACAGATGTTCAACCCTCCTTTAAAAATGCACTTAAACTCTGTATATTTTACCTCAACAATCCTCCTGTCTGATATATGTCAGAGACAGATATTCCTGCCCCAAAACCACACCATTGTTTCAGCTAGTGTTGCTAAATATTTTCAAGATTTATTATCACAACATTTTTTCTTTTCTCAAATGAAATAATTTATTAAGTTCAGATAACTTATTATTTTGAGTTTCTGATGATTAAATCAATCTCCTTCATTGTATTAACTCACTTTTTCCAAAATTTTAAGGCAACCAGGTTACTTAATTTTTTAAGTTAAACCAACAATATTTTTTACAGTGTGCAGATCAATAAGGTCAATAAATCTCTTAAAATGTTATTTCTTAAATAAGTTTATTAAATGAAATAATTTGACCTTTTTATGTTAGTTCAGCTTGTTTTATTATGATGATTAAATTATTCTGCATCGTTTTAGTTTCTGCAGCATAGTCATGCACTGGTTTCTGTGCCATTAACAAATGAATTTAGCTGAAATGCATCTGTTAGAGAAGGCTCGGGTTTCTGTTGACCCTGGAAAGTAAACGTCTGAGATAGCGACAGCACGCACAATGAGCTGATATTGACGATTAGATTAAAGTCTCATTTCCATTTCAAATCAAGTGTTGCTTTTGATATGCTGCTCGCAGTTGCCAAAGTTCTCATCCATTCATCTTGAAACAAATGAATAATGTCTTAAAGCATTGTCTAACTGTCAGACGTCACGAAAACAGTGTGTATTTTCTTCTAGTCTAACTGCTTGTCTCACGGTCTCTCCAGGGCTCTTGAGGAGAGAAGGAAACAGTGGGATGTTCAGGAGAAGAGACTGAGGGAGAATGTTCTTCAGCAGCGCCATCAGAAGGTCCAGGATGCCACAGAAAACTTCCAAAGAGCTCATCTCTCTCCATCCCAAAGGAAAAGACCAGGCAAGTTCAATGAAACAGTGGACTCATCCGTTAAATCAGATACATATCCGATATCTGGACATCTGACCTACGTATAAATGCGTGTATTAGATTCAGCGACCGCAAGGCGAAGGACATGTTTGACCACAATAAATAGCTTTTGCATGAAGCCTTGCAGTGTAAACACAGCCTAATTCATGTGTCTACAAGCACTCTTTATTTCTTGAACTATGATTAGGTCAGTAGTATGTGCTCACGGTCACATCTCATCCATCATTTAAAAAAGTGATTTGTGTTCTGCAGCAGCCTTTAAGAGAAGAACACCCAACCTCGATGAAGCGCTACATCATATTCAAGGCAGTCCGCTCTTATTTACTCATCAGTCTCAATTTTTGCCCTGTGCCTCCACTACTAACAGGTACGACATTGCTGCCATGACAATATATCATTACTGGTTGGAGATACATTTTAGTAATGTTATGTAACAACGTCAAATGAATTCATTCCATTAGAGTGATATTTCATATCACTAGATAGAATTTCAAGAGCTATTGAAAATTATTTCAGTTATTTTTAAAATGACACAGATTTAAAAAAAAAATGATTAAAGTACACTGAGAAATAAATATTTCTGGTTATATATGAATAAAGGTTATGTGACATTTCAAACTATTTAAAAACATTTTAAATATGTAACCAACAAGTATAACCAAAATATATTTTATAATTAATTAAAAAAAAACTTTTTGTATAGTTATTCAAAATATTAATAATTTTGGCTGCACTTAGAATGTTTTTTTTTTTTCATAGAGCTCTGTACAAATATATATACAATTATATTAGTGATGCCAGCTTGCTTAATATTTT
>JAOTRC010000002.1:3471908-3483571 GCA_027497675.1 Cyprinella lutrensis | reverse complement strand
AAAGATTAGCATAAACACAAACTGAAAGTAAAAACTGAGCAAAAATACATGGTTTAAAATCATCCGTATTCAAACCGAAGCGAGACCTAAAATCAAATAGACAATCAAATCAAATGTCTATGAAACAAAAGCTCAAAGCAGAAGAAAAGATGGCTGTTCTGTTGTGGATTTTATTTTGTGAACAACGTTTTCGTCTGTAAAAAAATCTGCACTTATCAAAACGCTATCCAACTGTAAATGATGGAAAAATCATTAATTGATGTTTGTCCTGTTATATAATCGGGCAAACATCTTTAAGCAAGTTTGAAGTGTGTTTGGCGGTGTTTTCTTTTATTAAACTGTTAGCAGAAGCACATTAAAAATGTATTTCCTGCTTGAGAACAAGCAATGACAGAATAAAGACTTGACGTGAAAAGTACATCGCCACAAAGGAAGTCAACCGATATACATATTCCCAATTCAGCTCCTCGGTTCCTCTCGAGACAAACAAAACCTCCTTAACCAAACAGAACGCTGCTTCACAGGTGGATCCGCTGGCAGAGCTCCAGCTCTTTAAATCGGCAATGAAAGGGGAGGGCCGCAATTACCCCGGTCTCTCAGAGGACGAGACAATGCATTCAAAGCTCCAGGTGAGCTGGAGACTGGGAGAGAAACTTCTCTGAAAGGCTATAGGAGAAAGAAACAGAGTGATAGAAGACCATATCCATGATATGGAGTAAATAACAGCTGAAGCGTGGTTGGACCGAGTGTAGCCAGTGCCCTCTGGAGCTGGTTGGGAGATAAGCCCATATCAGGAGCCGCTGACTCTTTAGTAGCTGTCGCCAAAGGGGTTCGGGGAAAAAACATGCTTCGCCGAAACGGTCTATACGCAGTGACCTTTCGAAATGTCCTCTGGTCGGCTTGTCATCGAGGGGAGGGGAATGGATGCGAGGCTGTTGTGTACCACGCAAGATCCACGCCCTGTCTGGGGGACATAAGTGTTTTTGTATGTCTCCAGACCAAGAATTCAATTACAAAAGACCACATTTATCAGATTTCATCTAATGAATGTAGCTGAAAGCTAAAAGGAAAATCATTCAGACAGAGCAACGCAACATGTATTTTTTCAGTGTTACTGTTAAAGAAATTTTACAAGAGATCCATAAAAAAAATAGTTAAGATTGAGTAACTTGTATTTTTAAATATCTTAGGTTTTGGCTAAACCAATGAAAACAGGATGAGAGATTCAAATGACTCGAGTCGCTTATTTTTAAGCAAATAGGTTGAGTTTATGATTCAAGTGATTCACGACAGAATCAAGACAAGTCACTTGATTTAACTCTGAATAAATCAGTGTTTTTGAATGAATCAATCACGCAAATGATTCAAATCTTTCAAAACTTTGTTTCTTCCTGAATGAATCAGTGTTTTTGAACGAATTATAGAGTCAATGATTTATTGGTAAATCATGTAAATCACTGTGTCCGAAATAGCATTATCTCTTGAGTGGGTATTTTTTTCTAAGAGGTAATATGTGACCGCTAAAAAAAGTATGTTCTATATACTATGAGTGTGTGTAGTATGAATGTAATCAGGACGTAAGACCGTCGTTTATCTTCAGAACACAAATTAAGATATTTTTGATGAAATCTGAGAGCTGGATCACTCCTCCATACTAGTCGATTGGCTTCTTGAGGGATTGAAACTTACCAGCCTCGAAAAGTTATTAAAGACATCATTTAAACAGTCCAAGTGACTTTAGTGGCTCAATCTTAAGTTTATCAAACGACAAGAACACTTTTTGTGCGCAAAAAAACAAACGAACAAAAATAACAACTTTTTTCGAATGTTAATTTCCTTCTCTCTTGGACTCGAGTCAGGTTACTAGTTTATCAGCGTATTATTCGTTGTTGTACGTCACACGCATCACATGACGAGCGTCGGCCAATAGTGAGCCTATGGTGTGACGTAGCTCTACACAATTACAATAGTTTAACTGACTAGACGCTCGAAGGGAAGGAAGTGAATAGTTGAAATAAAGTCGTAATTTATGTTTGTTTTTGCGCACAAAAAAGTATTCTCATCGCTTGATAAAGTTAAGATTGAGCCACTGTAGTCACTTGACCAACTGTATTTTAACGATGTCTTTAATAACTTTTCGAGCCCGGCAAGTTTCAATCCCTCAAGAAGCCTATGGACTAGTATGCAGGAGTGATCCAGCACTCAGATTTCATCAAAAACATCTTAATTCGTGTTCCAAAGATGAACGAATGTCTTACGAGGTTGGAAAAACATGAGGGTGAGTAAATACTGACAGAATTTTCATTTTTGGATGAACGATCCCTTTAATAACATGTTTGTTTAAGCATTTCACCCAGCTTAATCAATGTTATGTGCTTGGAGCAATGGAAGATGAGATGCAGTTCAGCAAACATGTTTCCAAACAGTCATGTTTTTGCAATTCTACTTAGTGGCTAAATGACGAGCTTCACCTTTAAATAACAGCTCAAATGGTCTTGTTTAACTACTGTTTGCAAACTCCCCAACTTCATTTTCCCTATTTGAGGCAGCTGTTTATTTGGACCCATGAGGAAAACGGCACTTCAGGGAGTGTGTCAGAACTAAGCATCACTGGATGGGATCTGGGTTTTTTTGCTGACCCTCTCACATCCGTGCTCTGCCAGTGGTATCCCAAGTGCACCTTTCCCAGAGCCCTTGGGGCCCGGAAGCTAAAGTATGGTCGAAATCTGGGCTGACATCAACAGTGTCGCTGACACTTCAGGTGCTAAATATAAGCTCCGGGTCCTGAAGTCAGGGGACATGTTCCACTGTGCATAGCACCGCCAAACTAAGGCCCGGTTCCGTTCCAGTGCCCATCCATTTTTTGCCCTTTTAGGCCTGTGAATGCACACTAGGCATTATTTATTGAAGAAAAAACACACAAATTTACAAGTTATCTGCAGTCTTGAGGGACTCTGTGGAGGCTCAGCAATGCAGTATTTTAATTATGTAGCTCGAGGCAACTATTGGCGGAATTAAAATCGATAGTGATAAATCAGCATAATAAGGCATTCAACAAGAAGCCGCCTTTAACACAGCTGGCTGCTGTTTCTTTGCTCGCCAATGCCTTTGAGAGAGAAAATAAAACGACAAAGGGTGGAGGCATACATCATTTAAAAGCAGTTGCAGTGTGCTTGCTGTTTCAGTCTCCCTAGTTTTCAGTCAGCAATTAAAACCAGACCTCTTCAACCATAGAGCTGTCACTCACCCAAAATAATAATCCTTAGACTCAGAAAAGCATTCCTGCGTAAAGTAGGTGGCATTTTAGGAGTTTAAGAATGTCCTGCAGAAACTGAACAGTCGAACACGGTGATTTATTTTTTTTATTTTTGGCACATTTGATAATAGCGAACCAAAGGAGCGACTGACGCCTTTAAAAGTGTGGTTGTGTACACGTGATGTGAAGATGGCCTGTCTGTTTCTGGCACTGATGTGCTTTGAGCATGCGGGCCTTGTATACGTAACGCCACCGGAGGGGCTTTTATACTCTGATGGATGGATGCCAGGAACGAGCTGTCGCGAAGATGACATAAATCTTGCGCAGATAGCGGCGGGCCGCAGATAGCGGGGTGCGGAGGTGAGCGAGAGAGACGAGCCGGCGCAGGAGGCGGCGCTCTTCGTGTGCTGAAGAGTTTAACGTGTCTGTGATTAACTGTCAATCCCTCGGCTCAGCCAGCAGTGCTCCGTCTCAATTAGACACACTCATCATTCTGACAGGCTGCGCACTCTCAGCCTTGAGCCCGGGCTGGAGACCAGACAATCAGACGACGACTCGTAAAATATAGGGAGCGGAACAAAAGCAACTGTTGTGTTGTCTACTTGACTTCACTAAATCCATTGATGTCTAATAAACGATTAATCACTCCAGTATGTTAATGAGTTATATGTGTGACCACAAATGTGTTTAACATGGCATAAACTGTGAAATTTATACAAATACCAGTGGATGTTAACTTGGTGTATATTTCATACCTCACTGGCATTGTTTATTTTTCTACTTGTTGTAAGCATAAACATCAAAATTGTTCAGATTTATGTATAATGCCAATGGGATAAGAAAAATAAACTTACCTCTAAATAATTTTTTTGGAAACAAGTCTTACATCTTCACACAACTTAGCTTCAAATGTAAATTTATCTGGGTGCCAGTCTAGGTTTTTTTAATGGGAAATCAATAAAGACAAATATTAATTTAAAAAAAAAAATGTCGGCATAAAATCCTGTTCACACTAAGGACGCTTACACCAACACACTGTACAGTTTGGTTTATAATAAGTCCTCAAACTCTTAAGTCGAGCAGATTCAGGACAGCTGTTTTTATTAAATCATCAACAGCCAACAAGATCAATTTACTTCAGATAAAATAAATTGTGAAGATGTAAGACTTGTTTTCAGAGAATACAATACATCTTGAGTTGTTTTTTTAACATTCCATTTGCAAACATAAATTTGCTTGTTGAAAACATGAATCTGAGGTAAATTTACTGAGATTTATGCATAAAATGAGGGAATAAAACAATACCAATGGGGTAAGAAATTACTGAAGATAAATTCTCTGAAAACAAGTCTTACATATTTACATATTAGCTTTTCAGGTACATTTATGTTGTTTCGAGTATGTGGAAACAAGACAAAAATACAGATTAACTTAAGAATTTGATATTTTTTTGCAGTGAAATTCCTCCCCTGGAAGTTTTGCAAAAGGTATTTCAACTGATGTTTCTGTGTACTGTAAGAACCGTGAATTATTTGTGGGTCTTTACTTGCCAAGAGATCAAACTAAAAACGAGCCTCACTCTGCAGCTAAAAGGAATACATAACAGAAAAAAAATTATCTGAGCGTCATGTCATTTCAAAACCTAACTTTTTCCTGTGGAAAATATTATCAGGCTAAAGATGACTATTTATTTGATTTACACAGAATAAAGAAAGTCATACAGGTTTGGAACAACATGAGCATGCACAAATTATGGTATTATTTTATTTTTTTGGATGAACTGTTAATACTCTAATACTCACATGTCCAGGCTGATGCTTCCCATCTCTTAAACACACTAAGAAAAGTAATTAAATGAAACCAAAAGAAGACTCTCTCTCTCACACACACACCTATTCTTGCACAATGCTGCTCACCACTACTGCCGGAGACCATGGAGGCCTTGTGGGAATTAATTAGGGAAGTCTAGGCATAGTGGGCTACACAAAGCTCTCTATGAAAAAGCAGTTCCTTCTGTTAGGGTGTCAAATGGTAAAACACTGCAACACAAAGCATGAAACACCAACAATAACCTCTCCATCACCAATGAAAGAATGAGATCAAAGTTAGCGGAAACACAAAACAATAAACGGCAGAAACAGCCTTCTTTAAGATATAAGTTCTACACAATTTAAACACTTTATCACCTAACATATGGTTTTATTTAACATTTTAGTTTCAACGAAGTATTACATTACTTATTTAAGGTAATATTCTAAATGTTTCATGTGCCTCAAGTCCAGAAACCGTAAACATCAAATGGAACTAAAACATGAAAAAACATTGAACGGAAATACCCCCAAAGCAAGGAGGTAATAGGTGCGGTTTAAGAGAATCTGGACAATGACATAAACCATGATATACAGACTCCCAGAGAGAGGATCTCTGGTGGGAAAAAAAAAAACTACAGTGGTGTTCGGTCCATAAGAAATCCACTGCTGTCAGCAAAACCATACGCAAGCACCTTCACTTATCATTATGAAGGGATGATAAATCCACAGAACATCACCTCGACTCTAAAGCACTTTACTCCAACGACATTTTGCTTCCCATGTTCGAGCTTTGAAATAATCAATACAATTTAATTTGTTTTAGTGTAGCAATCCCCCCCATATTATGTGAATGCAAACATAGCACTTCGTCTAAGCCTGTAGAAAGGGCAGATTGTAAAATATGGAGTTTATTTAGGATTATGTGTGGCATTCTGTAGATATACTGTCAAGGGATTACACTTTTGAATTAATGAATTACACGATGTGGTGATTAATCGAATTAATTGCAAATTAATAGCACAGCAAATTTGGCAAAGAAATTATCCCTAAAGGATTCAGTATTGTATTAAATGAGAAAAGCATCAAGTAGACATCACAAAATGTATAGCTTTAGAAATAAATATTCTACATGATTACACAAACTTTTAGGCTACAACAGCCATGAGGGTGAGTAAATTCATATTCATTTTTTGGTGAACTGTACACTCTAAAAAATGCTGGGTTGTTTGAACCCAATTTTGGGTAAAATATGGACAAACCCAGCCATTGGGTTACATTTTTAAATTACATTTTTAACCCAATGGCAGGGTTTGTCCATATTTTACCCAAAATTGGGTTCAAACAACCCAGCATTTTTTAGAGTGAATGAACTAAAAATTTTAAGGCAACCAGGTTACATATTTTATTAAGTTAAACCAACATTTTTTTCACAGTCTGTAAAAAGTATATGATCAATAAGTTGTGAAAACATATTTTTACATTGCTTTAACTCATCAAAATAAGTTTCATTTTTTTTAGTTTTTAATTTAGGACAAGATTCAACTCATTTTTAAGTCAGTTTAATGTAATTTAAGTTAAGAATCAAAACATCCAAGTTGATTGTACTTATAAACTTTTTTTTACAGTTTTGTTCTGTACGTTTTTAATTTGCATATCATATATTTTTTATATCTGTCTGCTACAAATAAATTAGATTAGAAATATTTATCAAAAAACTGTTAATGTCAATGTACAAAGAGTGTTTTACATATTTTAGAGAAAGCGTGACATTAAAAAAATGATATGATCAATATGTTATGACATTTTTTTACATTGCTTTCTCATCAAAATAAATTACGAAATTGTCTACTTTTTTATACATTATACAAGATTCAACTCATTTTTTTCAAGTCAGTTGGATGTAATTTAAGTTGAAATGACTTTAACTTGATTATACTTAATATTTTAAGGCAGCAACTTTTTTACAATGTTGAATTATTCTGGTAATGATAGTTTTTGTTTTAACTTTTTGTGTGAATTTTAATTCAATATTATGACTTGAACAGCTCGTAAACATACTTAATCACACACACAAAAAAAAATGAAATAACATTTTAAACTTGAACGTATTATGCAATCAACACATTTTTCTTAGCCACATTAAGCGTTCTTTAATATCGAGTCAAGTCTAAACTGAACCCCTTTGAAACTTTTTTTCTGTGTCACAAACTTACATGACCACAGCTTTTTCCTCAAAATTTTAATTTCGTAAATCCTTACTGAACACAGAGTCAGTCAGAAGGGTGCGATCAAGTACTTTCACAACACTATAAATGATGACATTTTATGATCATTAATATGGAGATAATTCGGAGCAGAATCTAAATGACAAGGGAATGACAAAAACCACACACATAATGTGGTTCATTATATATGGCTTGCAGAGACTGTTCATATTAGGGCTGGATATTGGTTGGCTGGTTAAAAAAAGAGAGAGAAAAGTACAAAGTAACTTTTTTAATCCATTCATCATGCTCTTACAGTTCCCGCAGGGGATTAAAAGGGCTTCATAATCAGTCACTCAATGTTAAATGTATGGGAAAAGAGCTGGGCTCAGTCTTGACAAAATGATTTCTCAATGGAACGGGAAGGCTCATTTACATAACAATTATGGGAACTGCATGGAACTACTTTTCTGCGGCTTTCTACATAATGAAAGACAATTTATTTCTTTATTCATAAGGAAGCGAGCGCTTGAACTTCATTGGTGTATATTTTTGTATAAAGATATTTATGCCGCGGTGTGTGACACTTCATCGCAAAGCTTAAATATGAATAAAAATATTGTGAAACCCCCTGAAAACACACCCAAAACAGCCTTGTATGACCACTTTATTATAAAAGAAAAGAAAAAATTGCTGTGTCATGATGATTGTTTTTATTATTATAATTTTAAGCCTATTTGGTGATGCACATTAAGATATGAAAATATTTATTAGCATAAAATAAATAATATTATATAAGACAATAATAGATATAAGTAGACCTACGTTATACGTTATTCTTAATATGCTTGGAATATAAATATGTATGGACTATATACATGCCCCCCCCATCAACACACACATAAGAAGACACTTGTGTTGCTTTAAAGGCCCTTACTTAAGCCCCGCCCCTCTGAGTCAGTGGTCACATGACTCATAAAGTTTGATGTCCTGCCCAAACTTTCAGAAGTTGAGAGAAGAAAAAAAAAAGTTAGTTAGGTTAGTGAGAGGGCTGTGATTTTCAAAGTGCAGGACAGTCACTACCAATGTCTGCGTTTGAAGAGCCGTAAACTTTTAGTGAAGTCACACGAACAGCGCCTTTAAAGAGTTCAGACACTTTATGAAAAGTTTAAAGGATAAAGTTCAGTAGATATGCTTGTTTCCACATATATTGGGGTATTTTTGGGAAGAAGAAAAACACTGCGTTGCCTACTTTTTTTCGCAAGGCTTGGATAATTAATAAAGTGGACGGACAGAAAACGGCTGTTTGGATCTAAATTTTTCGGCGTTTTATGGTTGCAGTCAACTTTCCTGTTTACACTATTCAGTCGGATAGAAAGAAGAGCTCTATTTTATTTGGAGTCATGGATCCGAGTCAGCACAACCCTCCAGTCGGCCACCAGATCGTCCATGTTCGGGGAGACTCCGAGACCGATCTGGAGGCTCTTTTTAACGCTGTGATGAACCCGAAAAACACCATCGTCCCCCCTTCCGTGCCGATGAGGATGAGAAAGCTGCCAGACTCATTCTTCAAGCCGCCAGAGCCAAAGTCCCACTCCAGACAAGTAAGACCACCCCGCAGAAACCACAAAGTATTTCCACAAACTTTTCCTGCGGCTGACACTGCAACTGGCGCGCGCACAGTTTCACGCGACTTCAGTTCGACGCGATTATTTATTTTGTAGCGTTCAGATTTTTTTTATTCACGAACAAAGAACGGGGAGGACTGCATTAAGGGAAATATACATAGAAAATAAAATGTCTACAGATAATATATGACAGCAGGTTATGACCAAAGTAAATAATAATATTTTCAATTAAAATAAACAACATGTCGTACTCAGAACATAAAAGTCATAATGCGTTAGAAATGTAGCTTACTGTCCAGTGTGTGTGAACGACTGAAGCAACCAAGTGCTCCACAGGAAAAATAGTTCAATTGAAAGTTATTGGTAGGATAAACTGCTAACCTGAATCATAGTTCCATCTAATATATTTATTAAAAATCTCAATAGCATAAGGCTAATTCTCTAGCTCTATTTGAATTTGGTGCCATTTTGGCTGTACCATGGTACAGTGACGGTGAAATATTATGCTACTTTAAACTTATTGGGCTTAAATGTCTTGACTAACACTGTATAAAGTTATTCGCTTGCTGCGCACAAGTTACTGTCAAACGATAAAATCCATTTCCAGGTTTGATTTCTGTTTAGGAATTTTACACTTTATGTTATATAAACCATTCCTTTACTGTTTTACCATGGGAAAACTCCGTAAATAAAACGATTCAGTGTATGAGTGAACTTTTGGAATGATTCGGACTGAATCACAAAACGATTCAGACCGAATGCTAACCCGTTTGACCAGTTCATTGAAAAGAACCGACTCAAAAGAGTGATTCATTTCGCTAGTTGTGATCTTGTGATTCTAATAGCCGAGTTCAGTGTTCTGTTCATTACAATTCCATCACCTTTACATGTATTGCTTTGTCTTTAGATGAAACATTTTGCCTGATGAACACGTTTCATTTTCACAAGAATGGCGATATATAAACGGTCCGTTTTATAGTTCACAGTTTAGTTTATAAACAATGTGCGGTTTATAGTCTTTAGTTTCCAGCACTTGTGCCTCGAGGAAAGATGCTTAAATCGTTCGTAGCTTAAAACAAGTTTTACAACAACAACGAAAAGGGTTAAAAAGTAATCGAGTTTTCTCGATCTTGGAATCACATCTCGCGCATGCGCACACGGCGAGTTGTGCTGAAAAGTTGCTCCAGGACAGCCTGTTTCTTTCTTAGCTCCTCCTAAAGTCTGCAGCGAAGGCCACATCCGTTTCTTAACCTTTTGTTGTTGCAAAATAAGCTGATAAAACTAATGAAAGCAACACCCTGCTATGATTGAAGAGGACAGCAGTGCCCTTGTCTAAAAATCAAACAAAATAAAAACTCAGTTGTTTTGTATGTTCCCATGTTAGCCTAGATGCACTTTGACTTTCTGTTTATTCACTGGAAAAAGTGACTAATTACGACTAAACTAGTTTATTTTAAAGAAATGTACATAAATAGCTTAACAAGTAAAATGCAAACTATGTTATTAATGTATTTGCATTATATTTTGTACTCTGGAAAAAAAACTTGTTCGTGCTACACAACACTGAGCACATTAATAATTTCACTGCAGCAAACAACAGATTTTTTCCCCTTATGTTTCCTTTAAAAAGTTATTGGCTAGTTGAGCAGAGTGATTAGTTAAACTTACGAAGAATGTTCACAGTAACAAATTCTGCACATGGAGGATTTTTATGGCATCAAGAAAACAGATGTGACATAAAACAACAAAATCTATAAAGAATAATGCTTTAACGATTACCTTGTGATATTTATCAAGATTAATGAGTGCATTTGTGTATTGTATTGCAACCCTAATTTCAACAGAAGTATAAGCGGAAAAATGTATTTAGTATAATGACCTTCGCAATGGGGCATATTGCATATATAAGTTAATTGTGTGGGTGTACATGTGTATGTGTTCTTGGTGTTGTGTGTATAGGTAACTTCAAAATTGGTGTTTTGAAGACTTAGGTTTGGACATAAACCTCTTTGCTTTTTAAGAGACTTATTGCTTGTAGCCTTTTTGCTTCCAATGTAATCCTAATCCTCTGTCCCTCTACAGGCCAGCACAGATGCAGGTACTGCTGGCACCCTCACGCCCCAGCACGTCAGGGCACACTCCTCGCCGGCCTCCCTGCAGCTGGGTGCTGTTTCCCCAGGCACACTGAGCAGCATGGGTCCTGCCCCACCTCAGCACCTCCGCCAGTCCTCGTACGAGATACCCGATGATGTGCCGCTGCCCCCAGGGTGGGAGATGGCCAAGACCCCTTCGGGACAGAGATACTTCTTAAAGTAAGTTGTCATGCTTGATGTGGCTACATTGTTTGGATGTCTTTTGAATTGGTAAGGCACTGTTGTCCTTTAGATTGGGGTTACAGAGATAGTATAATGACAATCCGTATGAATTGAGTGGTTTAATCCAAGTCTTCTGAAGAAACACGATCGCTGTATGTTCGCTGTAGGTTTTTATTCACATTTAATCATCGATCAAACATGCATAGACCACATCAAATATGGAAAATGGAAGCTCAAGCACTCTTGACTTGACATACATTTGCAGTTTTTATAACTCTGCTGTGTAAAACAAAGCAATGGAGCAATGTTAGAGAATGTTTAGTTTGCGCAAACAGTGGGAAACTATAATTGTGTAGTGTGCATATCAAATATAAACTAGGGCTGTCAAACGATTAATCGCATCCAAAATAAAAGTTTGTGTTTACATAATATATGTGGGTGCACTGTGT
>JAOTRC010000002.1:3376671-3396271 GCA_027497675.1 Cyprinella lutrensis | reverse complement strand
TAACTCGTGGCCTCAAGATAGTAACTCGTGGCCTCAAGATTCTAATTCTATCTTGAGGCCACGAGTTACTATTTTGAGGCCACGAGTTACTATCTTGAGGCCACAAGATAGTATCTTGAGGCCACGAGTTAATATCTTGAGGCCACGAGATAGTAACTTGAGGCAACGAGTTACTATCTTGAGGCCACAAGTTACTATCTTGAGATATTTGATACAAAATATTTTTTTTATTTATTTGAGATAAATATTTTGCAATAATATAAAATATTTCCTTTTTTTATAACTGTGCAATTGTTATAATTTATATTTAGCCACAATTCATCTACAAACTTTTTTCATATACTTGCTTCAAAGTAAAGTTTGTGATTCATTTCAGAGCTGTTGGCAGATTTTTTGTTTAATCTCCATTGAGAATGTGAGTTGTAAACAAACATCCAAGGCCGGCAAGAGTGGGCAACTACTGTTCTTTGTTAAACCTCTTGATATTCCACATTTAAACAAAGATATGTTTTTCCTATTTAGTCACTTTGTCTAAAAGCATATGCTAAATGAGTAAATACAATTATTTTCGAGCTAGTCATCAACCTTTTCCTAGATGTTTGTTAATGAAATGTTGGCAAATTTGATAATGCTTCCTGTTACAGAGAGTTTAGCTATGCATCTGCGAAAATTATGTAAATTGAATCTAATAAATCATAATCTTAATCATTTATTTCAAGCTAATGTGCTGTTTTGTGATTAGAACACAATGGTTGTGAAACGTGTCCTAAAATACTTTTGTGTCCTTGCAGCTGCTAAACATTAGAATGTTCTATAGAGGTTTAGGGGAAATTAGAGATATCCTCTGTGATATAGCATCTGTCAGGATAAATTACCACTTCAGACAGTGAGCTCTCTCAGGTGAGATATTGATGAGCTCAGGATAGGCTTATTAGCCACACGCATGGCTAATCTGGTTATTTCTCATTTGCAGGATGTTTAAGTATTGACTGCTTGAAATTGACCTCCTATAACCTTTATAAGACTTTCTTCGTGTTGTAACTTGAACCTTTTATAGCTGATGATCGATGGTGAACATGGCCTGGATTTTTTAAATAAGTTTATAAGTCACTCTTCATTAAGAATCCTTGAACCCGCTTTTTTTTAAAGGAGTAGTTCACTTTTAAAAAACTTTTGCTTATAATTTACTCTCCCCCATATCATCCAAGATGTCCCTGTCTTTCTTTCTTCAGTTGAAAAGAAATTAAGGTTTTTGATTAAAACATTTCAGGATTTTTCTCCATATAATGCAATTTACTGGTAACCAAACGGTTCAAGGTCAGATCAACAGTTTCAGTGCAAACTGCAGGCTTTCAACGATTCCAGACGATGAATAAGGGTCTTATCAAGCGTAATGATCGCTCATTTAAAAAAAAATAACATAGTTTAAGTTTTATAAGCTAAAATGCTCGCCTTGCTGTGTTCTGTGATGCATGTTTGTGACTCTCCTGCTCAAACTCATTCATCAAAATGAACAAATCTTTTTGTTTTTCATTTTCAACAAATGAGTCAATTCATTGATTTCGTTTGTTGAATGAACCAAATGACACACAAAAAGATTTGTTTGTTTTGATAAATGAGTTCGAACAGGAGAGTCAAGAACATTTTTTTTAAAAAGTCAACTACTCCTTTATGTAGTAAGTATGCTGTGCGCTTAGTATGCCAAATATTCTACATTATAATTCAAAATCATTCGTTTGGAGTCTGTAAGATTTTTGAAATGTTTTAGTAGAAAGAAGTCTTTATGCTCACCAAGGCTGCATAGTTAATCAAAAATAACTAATTTTGTGAAATATAATTACTGTTTTCTATTTGAATATATTTTAAATGTAACTTATTCCTGTGATGATGCAAAGCTGAATTTTCAGCATCATTATTCCAGCCTTCAGTGTCACATGATCCTTCAGAAATCATTCACTGCTCAAGATTTGCTGCTCAAGTAACTTTTCATAACATTTTTAAACAGGTTGCAGTTTTGGTGGAAAATTTTATAAATTCAGTTTTTGATGAATGGAATGTTCAAAAGGACAGCGTTTATTTAAAGTAGAAACCTAAAACATTATACATGTTTTACTGTTTTATTTAATTAAATGCATCCTTGCAGGAAAGTCTTACTGACCCCAACGGTTTAAACGGTAGTATTACACTGTGCAAACAACTGTATCCCTCAATGCAGTGCATTTGACTTGACCTTTTCAGTGTGACTTATCACCATGGTGATGTAAGAAAATTAGAGCTGTCTGTGCAGATCTTGAGATGTTTGATAGACTGCGTGTGATTTTCCTTCACATAAACTGACGAAACCTTAGGTCTTGGTCTGGAGGAAGAGACACAGTAATTAGCATGTTTGAAATTCTAACTAGGCGCATCATTTTGTGTCAAAAGCATGAAAATGAGTGGTTTTCCTACTAGTCTAAAAGGAGACGACTGCTTAGTCACTTGACCTTTATGTGAGTATTGGTGATTGATCTCTGCTAGTTTAGGGCTTAGACTTCCCACACAAATATATGTGTATATACTGTGTATGCTTCACTTTCTATCCTTCAACACATTCTATCCACCATCAAACTGCATATATTACAATGTCATGCATATGTTAGTGAACAAAAGGTCTTGACCGAACAAACATATCGATTGCCTCTTCCCCTGTCATTATCCATTCCTGAACAAAAAATTAAAATGCTAATGACTCCCCTCTCTTCTTCTCCATAATTTCTATTTGTTTATCAAATTACTGTCTGAGGGAAGTATGATGTTTCTGCAAGAATTGCTCTCATAAATCTCTAATGGCTGCACTGATAATGAGAACAGCAACATGTTACGTGTGGAACAAGAGATATTAAGTCTTGGCATGTTTTTAATAGTCTGCAGAAGTTAAAAAAATAATTTTTGACCAGCTAACAAATTCTATTTGTTGTTTCCAAAGTGTAATCTGTAGGTTTATGCAGTACAGTTGTTTTCTGTGAATTGCATCTAGTAAATCATATTGCATATTCCTCTGAGACTTGGCAGAGCTGTGAAATAGTTTGATAAAATAACATAATGTAAGACCGCAGGCTTGTCAAATTATGTTTTGTGTTTTTTTTTTCCTCTGGGTTCAGCTCTACGTTTATCTGGGTCTCCGAGTCTTTGTGAGACGTTGTCAAAACCTGTCTCAAGCATAGAATGGACAATGATATACATTTTTTTACTCCTCTGAAAGAATAATAATAGAAAAGCATTATTTCTTGCACAGTGGCGCTGTCACGTTCAGGTAGGGGTCTCAAACTACCCATCTCTCAAGTGTTAATAGCTGATCTTTAAATGTGTTTTCCTGTGCAGGTGTGTTGTGGAACCTGTCCTCATGTGATGCTCTGAAGATGCCTATAATCCAGGACGCTCTTGCCGTCTTGACCAACACCGTGATTATTCCCCATTCCACCTGGGACGTGTCCCCGCATCAGGAGGACCGCAAGCTACAAATGCACACTTCCCAAGTCCTTCGCAACGCCACTGGCTGCCTGAGGTGAGTGTGACTGCTTTTCTTATAGGGCCCGGATGACGGATGGAGAACTTTCACTTTCAAATGTGTGATTTTATATAGTGTTTCAGATGTCTTTGTCCGAATAATGAAAATGAATGGGGTTCGCTAAATAAAGGAAGTCATACAGGTTTGGAATGACATGACTGCAGATTGTTGGTATGTGTGAATTGTTTACAAATCCATTTGTGCAAAAATTGTGCCATTGTAATGACGTCAGACATGTTTAATGTCATATTTACACAAAAATGGTAACGCTTCCTTTTATAGTCCAGTTACCCATGTAAATACTATGTACTTATTTTAGTAACTAAAATTACTGGGTAATAACTAGTACTAACCCTGAACCAACCCCTAAACCTACCCCTGTTCCATGTACTTACCTTATACTAGCCAGTACTTTCTAGGTAAGTACACTGTAAGTACTGTACTGTAAAAGGAAGCGTTACCACAAAAACTCTGCTCATGTTTCATGAAGGAGGAAGAATAAGAAGAATTACACCACCTTTCAAAAGGTTTAGTAGCCTACTTGCTGTATATTGAGCAAGGACACATTCAGTTGATCACCAGTGACAGTAAAGACATATATAATTTCTATTTAATGGAAATGATTTTCTTTTGAACTTTCTATTCATGTATTAATCCTGAAAAAAAGGGGTTTTCATCATAGAAAGGCTTCAAATCATCATCATATAAGAATGATTTCTGAAGGTGACACTGAAGACTGGAGTAATGATGCTGAAAATTCAGCTTTGACATCACATTTTAAAATATATTCAAATAGAAAACAATTATAAATTGTAATATGTTTTATAGTATTACTGTTTTTACTATATTTTTCAATAAATACATGCAACTTTGATGAGCATAGGAGACTTCTTTCATTAAAGAGACTTCAAACATTAAAAATCAAATTGACCTAGTGTATTTACCCGTTCATGTAGTGAGCAGGCGGCTCTTGGTCTCAAATTAATTATTGCCGAATGAAAAGGAGTCTTCCCACGTACCTAGAAACTGTGTAGTCCGGATTGCATTTATAAAACCCTTGGCATACGGTACCTGTTTCGAATGCAAGCACCTTCACGGCTACATTGATTGTGTATGAGCCGAAAAGGCAGATTTCTCATTAAGAACCGATTGTGGTTTGCTCCGTGCAGTTGTTTCTATGACAGCTGGCCATGTGATTTAGAGAGCAGTCCTTTTATACTATATGCAGCCCACTGAGAATGATGGTTTCTTTGATTAACTAACACAAAATGTGAGCTTTGGAATTTTTTACAACCTCCTTCCTGTTTTATATGGAGTGAGGTACAACCCTGACAAGCCATTCCCCACAGCCACGTCTGTTCTGTTAATATCTCTAGATTGCCCGGGGTAAAACTGAATCATAACCTGTACGCCGTTGTCACAGTGAGCAAAGATTTACTGTATCACTCCCGTCAAAGCATCTGATTCATGATTTATGCAATAATGCATAATGATGTTTATGTGGAGTGCAAATCTAGCTTTATTATGATTTATACATAGCTTCTTGTTGCAAAGAGTTGGTTGAAAAATATCTGTGAGAAAGTGTTGATTCTCTTGGGTTGAGTACCAGTCTCACGTACGGCTTTATTCTTGTATCCATAGCAACAGCGCAGTGTTAAACTACTTTAAAGTCCATGCTATGAGAGGATCACACTGCTTTTGTTTGCTTTCCCAGTTCCCTCCCAAGCTTGACTAAATGAATGAAACCTTTTCAAACCATACTTTTGCAGTTTCACCTCATTAAACTGAGATTTACTATAAAAAGAGTCACACCTACTGTATGCAAATACACCGAAATGAAAATACAAACAGTCGTCTTATCCCTTGATTTTCATTTTTCTGTAAATAACAAGTCTTGCTTCTGATTCCAGCAGTAAATTACTCCTCCAAGTGAATGGCAATGTCTTGTGTTTCAAACAAATCATCTTCTGTCGGAACGCTGTAAAGAGGCAATTACCGTCCTCCGCACACTGTATTAGTCAGATGCGCACATGCTTCTGAAAGTAAAATGTGTATCTGATTCGTATTGTGTAATTGTGGACCACACGTATCCTCTACTGCATGCACAGTGCAATTTAATGTTGAATTTCCGATTAATCACGATCTTTCCAATGTTTTTTAGTGAATCAAAAACATACAGTGAGACTGGGGTAGTGTGATTCACGAGTAAATGACTCTTATAAACAGGTTATTTTAGTGAAACAAAAATGCATAGTGAGACCAATCATGTGCAAATGGCTCTTAAAGGGATAGTTCACCCAAAAATGTATTTTCTTATTGTTTTCCCACCTGTATGAGTTTCTTTCTTCTGTTGAACACAAAGGAAGATATTTTGAAGAATGTTGGTAACCAGACAGTTGATGGTAACCACTGACTGCCAAGTCAATGGGTGCTGTCAACTGTCTGGTTACCAACATTCTTTAAAATATTCGACTGAATAAAGAAACTTATACAGGGGTGCGTTTCCCGAAAGCATCGTTAGCCAACTATGGTCGCAAGTTCTGTCGTTATCTGCATAGTTCAACGAGTCGGTGTTTCCCGAAACAATCGATCCAACGAACATTCGCAAACAGCATCGCAAAGTTGAGTGGTTTGAACGATAGCTCTCGTGCTGTGTTTAGAGGCATAGTTTCTATATTGTATCACATTCGGACGTATTAAATCCTTATCTTGAGCAAAATAAGCAAGCAGACATTCAGTACAACCAGTGCCGTTAATTTAGAATACACACAAGTGTAATTTACGTCTTTTAGGTTTTCAAAAGATTTAAAGTATTGTGTTTGAAGAGTGCGCATGTGCGAACGTGCTCTACTATGTAAGAACGAGCCAAATATTCAATATATTAAATCTGGTAATAAAGTAAAATAACGGAGAACAACTAAAAATAGTCCTCAGATGACATGTCTGTAATTTATATAGGAAAAAAATCTAGCGTTAATTGGATCTCAAACAGTTACGCGAAACCAACGTGGTTGGACGATTCTTTGCGACAATAGGTTTCGGGAAACAGTTGTGACTTGCTAGTTGATTTCTCCAACGACGCATCGTACTCTGGTTATGAAGCAGCGAACTACATAGTTGTACGGGAACAACTGGAACAACTTGAGGGTCAGTAGTAATGACAAACTCTTTTGGGTGAACTATCCCTGTAAAAGTCAACACATTCTCATCCCAAGACATCATCCAACTGATGCTTTTGACCATATGTCAACATTGACGTTATAGGGTACCCTTTAACGTCAGTTAGATGACGATCCTAGGGCGTCATCTAACTGACTCTTTACCTTTAGCGTCAGTTAGATGACGCGGGTAGGTTTAGGTTAGGGGTAGGGTTAGGATTAGATAGCGTCATCTACAGCTACTGACGTTAAAGGGTACCCTAAAACGTCGGATGTTGACGTATGGTCAAAAGCGTCAGTTAGATGACGTCTTGGGTGAGTCTACAGTGAGACCAAAGTAGTGTGATTCATAAATAACTGACTCTTAAAAACATTCACTTTTTATTGAATCACTAAACATACAGCGAGGCCTGCGTAGTGTGATTCACAAGAGAATAACTCGTGTTGTGGTTCTTTTTAGTGATTGAAAACATACAGTATGCTGTCTGAATCGCCATCAAATTGCTCTTAAGAGAGTCATTTTTAATGAATTAAAAGCACACAGCAAGACCAACGTAGTGTGATTCACGAACATGTGACTGAAAAAGAATGAACGCTTTCTTTTAAGTGATTCAAAAACTTAAAGTGAGACCAATGTTGTGTGATTTCATGAGCAGATAGATAGACGCCTCTTATGAATGGGTTCTTGTATTGAAGCAAAAACAAGAGTTATTCCCGAAACGATTGACTCATGAGCCAGATCCTTTAATGACTTATTCAGAAAGATGAATTGCGATTTTGAATATATCATAAACACTGCCCTGTACAGTTTACAACTTTAGCAGTAAGATGTTTTATTTAGCATATATTGCAAGCAAAAAAGACATTAAAACTGAAATATGCATCATGCTCTGAAAATATTTCATGATAATTTGACTGAGGAATTTACATTACATTCTTGCCATCTCTTCTGGGTATCACTTTGGAGACAGTCGTGTTGTCAATTTCTGACATTAAATACTTCAATTCGGATTGATGATGTTCGTCAAAGTGGGATTTTTTTTTTCTCCCTTGGAGGCGGGAACACTTGAGCAAGCCATTGAAAATCAGTGAAGCAGTGTTTTTGGAATTGAGCCTCATCCCAATGGGAGTTTGACACACTGCTGCTGTAAATCACTTCCACATGTAGAAATCAAATTTCTGAAACCTGCGGGTCTCCATGGGGAAAAAAAATCTATCTAATAGAAAGAGATATTCTCAGCCACAAAGTACAATCCCTTATGACATCCCAAAAAGGCATCACAGCATTGGATTTTCCTTTTGCTTTTCAGACTTCAGTGAACGGATGAATCAGCCATTTTCCCAGTTAAACAGCTCCTTACTCTGTTTAGATTCAGCAACTCACCAGCCGTCAGCAGGATCTTAATCGAACCTGTTTCAAAGCTTCCCTCGAACCCTTCAAATGTTGATTTAGAGATTGTTTTTGAGGCAAAATGCACTTTTCCTATAGTGAGATTAGAGATTAAACATGAGAACTTAAGTTTTACTTTTCTCCCAAGAAATTGTATTAAAGGCCTGTCTTGAGTTTGTTCTTAAAGGAATAGTTCACAGATGTTTCAAACCAGTATGAATTTCTTTCCTCAGTTGAACACAAAAGAAGATATTTTTAAGAATCTCTGTAACCAAACAGTTGAATGAACCCCATTGACTTTCATAGTACATGTTAAATATTTACGATTCGCGGTCGGGGTGGCTCTGACGTTCTTCCGAGCAGGTCGGACACTCTTAACACACCTCACACCAAAGGAGAATCTGATAAGATAATCTGTAGAACCAACCAGATAATCCAACCCGATTCGACGAGAATTCGTATAAATTTTACGAGGTGACTATTTTCGTAACAATTCGTACAACCCCACTCAATTTTTGCTAAATCGTAAATATTTTACGAATTGGCCAATTCATATGAATTCATACGAATGACTTACCCCTGACCCCGCCCCTAAACCTATCCATCACGTGGGTTTGGACAAATCGTACGAATTCATACGAGTGAGGTCTTGTGAATTAGTACGAATTAACCACTTTTTAATCATATTTGTCATGAGATAGCGTTGGATAATCGGGACATAGCTAGGATTGTCGGAAGGGGGGGAATTCGGCCGAAAATCAGCCCGATTATCTTTTGGTGTGTACCCAGCATAAGTTTCACAACTCTTTGTTGAACACAGATCTTCTTTTTTGCGATTTGACAAAAGTCTATGGGGAAAATGCATAGCTTTTTGATCGAGGGAACCCATGCGCTGCTAGCTTCCGAGTTGTCCTAAAAAGTGAATTCATAACTTCGGCACTCTATGGGGGTCCATCTGTCTGGTTCGGGTTTGGAATCAGCAGTCTTTTGGTGACTCTTACCATGCGCCTCAGCACTCGGTGACCCCGCTCTGTGACTTTGGTCGCAGTTCTTCCAAAACTCTTCAACTTTCCAATAAAACCATTGATAGTTGACTGTGGAATCTCTAGCAGAGATGACATTTTTCAAACTCATTGCAAAGGTAGCACCTATCACAGTATCTCAGAAGTCACTGAGCTTCAGAACAAACCATTTTGAATTGAATTCATTAATTTAGCAAGGACACATTAAATTGATCAAAAGTTTTATGATGAAACTATTCATATTCTTTTCTTCTTAATCATAAACATTGTTGGTGCGTTATTAACATTGTGCGGTGCTATTTTCTTGTCATGTTTTCAGTTTGTTTTAAAGCCGTTTAATTATCATCGTGCTCATGCTTCACATTTTTCTTCTCATCTTTGTTGACAAAATCAAAAACCCTTTGTTAGCAGACATTGCCGAGAGATGAACACGTTTGATATGCCTTGTAAGACATTGAAGCCGCTCTCTCCTCACAGCAGGTAATTGTGTTCAGTGTTTGAGCAGCTGTGGAGGTCCATGTTGGACTGCAGGAAAGGGAAATGATGCTGTTGGTGTTCCAGATGCTCAGGTGCTTCTGGCTCACCTTGCCATTTGGATTCTGTAACCGTGGTAACTGGGGCACATCTTCATTTTGGCTGCTGTCATGAAACCTCACATAAGGGATACTGGTCAAAGTCTGCATCTTTCAGATAAGGTTTAGACATTATAAAGTATTAGCCCTACTAAGCAAGACATTTCCCCTGTATTCCCAGTGGTCACCTTAGTGTTTTCGAGTTTATTTTTACTAGAGCACACTGCAGCTGTTGAATAGTTCATTTAACAAAGGCCATTAAAGCATGAAGGAACAGACGTTTCTCCTTGTAAGGATTTTTTAAGGTGTGCTTGATTGAAAACACCACTAATTGTGTTTCAATAAGTAATTTGCTAACAAAGTGTGCTAATTAATTAGATGGAGTGTGCGAGTGACAGAAACGAAAGTGAATGAATAAGCAATAAAATCTAAGGGGCTCATTAATTGTGGAAAATTACCAAGAACTCGATTGACGAGTTCACATTGAATCGTGTGACCTTGCATACCTTCGGTCTTGACGTTAATTGCAGTGCTTTGTGTTTGTGTTGACCAATGTTGGTTTTCTTCAGATAACTGTTAAACACTGATGGCGCTTTCTCGTTTTACAATGGACACTGTGTACGAAGTTTTTTCTAGAATTCAGCCATTTGGAGACAATCATTCCATTTATCCCTTATAATCTTGTGTTTAGAAATGTTGTGCAGCCAAATACAAGCATGCAAAAACATTACTATTGTAGCTTAGAGGCAGACACACCAGCCTCTGTTACTAATTTAAAAGCAGAAGTTTAGATCGAGCAATGTGATTTGGGCTGTTTTTTATTTATTTATTTATTTTATTTGTGTGCATATATGTGTGTGTGTTAAGCAGCATTGCTACAAATGGTGCTAGATGAACTGTATTTCTTAGCAGTGGGGTGGCACTGGTGCACTTAATTAATCCAGCTTTTCAGTAGTAAAAGCACTGAGGGAGTGTTAACAACAAGGTTATTTATACGGCATGCATGTACATTGTTAGATCTACCTATTACTACGGTATTTTACAGTATTATAAAGTCTTCGCTTTATCTTCTGAAATTTATCAGGCTAAGCTAATAATTTACACACAGATTAAGACGTAAATCTAATCAAATGCATTTGTTAATATTATACTGTATATTTGAGCGTAAAACTTTTTTTTTACCCAAAACCATTTGAAGTCTGCACCAAAGATTTTGGTTTGCATTTCTTATCTTCTTATGTCTCTTGTAACCACACTCAATGTATTTTTTTTTCAACACATCCCATAGTTTTTAAAATTTCGGCCTCTACCAAATGGTTGAGATGTCACTTAATGGTAATAAATGGTAACGGAATTACACATACTTTGCCCTATTGCTCATTATAATTTATTTATGATCAAAACCTTTTTAGTCTTGACATACACATTGTCAGAAAAGTCTCAAAGTCCCATATTTTGTAACAGAAGTGATATTTGGACAGAAATTTATTAATTTGTTACAGCAGAATGCATACAATTAAATTCAATGGAATTTATGGCATTTTTTGTTTTATGCCTAAACTTCAATTTTTGTGATATCACCTTCAAATTTGGAACACAACTTGGTTACATAGATGGCTTTGATTTTATAGTAATGTTATAGAAAAAAAATATTACGTAAAATATAATTTATGTAAAATAAAAAAATATTACAGTGTATTTGATGTAATTTAACTTGAAAACTTCCATAACTTTTTTTATAGTTTTATTATTTGAAGTGTTTTACTTCAGCAACACTGCTGAGTGTTTTCTTTAAAACAAGACTAAACGTAATGTAGGTCTTTATTCCAAAGCATACTTGAATTACAACCAAGTTTTAATAGTGTATTGTAATGTCCATTCTCAAAAAGGGGGCTGACGATTAACAGTTACGTGCCAAATCAATCGTTTGGTTGAGCATGTTTTTGAAAAATTATTAAAAATATACTAACATTTTTTTATAGCACCAAGTAACATCATTTTGTAAAGTCAAGGCTCTTACAGTGTAATTTGTAAAAGAAATCATGCTTAGCTTGCAAAATCTCACCAAAAACAGTTCATATGGCTGGGGTGATTTATTTGTTTCTGACATCCATGTTAGAAGTGACTGTTGATTGACACTGTGAAATCTAGTGGATTTTTTGGGGCATTATATATCTCAACCAGATGATAGAGATGGCACAGTCAGTTTGAGTTAAGTTAGGTACTCCTCTCAATAAAATATAGTGACTCAAAATGTGAGGTTGAGAAGTCAATTAAAGGGTTAAGACAGCTTTGAGGAACTTTTTTGATCCACTTACATGACTACTGTATATTGTCAATTGTGGTCCAGATGTGTTGTTCGGGCTGTGGCATTACCTGTCGTATGGTCTGACTTCCTGCAGTCCCAGGCACTCGTTGAATCAGGAGGGGTCGCAGGTGAGTCTCCCAGAGCCGATGCCCATCCACCTGCGCTGCAAACTTCTTTATCTGTGCTACTGAGTGTTTACTTGGCTTATGGGAAAGCTGCAGAAAGAATAAGGTAGAGTTAGACATTTGTACAAGAATGATGTCCTGTAAAATTTAGCTCCAATCCTGGTTAAACTAACATAAACCAGGTAATTAATAAAAACTTCAAGGCAAGTGTGTTGAAGAAGGTTAAAAACTAAAGTAAGCTGGGTTGTGGTTTGAATAATAGTTAACCATGAGGGTGCAGTTACATAACTCAGGAGCAAATAATGTCAGGGTCATACATGATTGTTAACATGCATTGCCATACTTTACCTGGATGTGAACTCACCCTGTCCCTGATGAGATCTGCAGTGTGCTGTTGTGTTGAGCTGCTGGTACTGGACTCCGCAGAGATGTACAGCACCAGAATCACGGCCAGCGAGAGCGCGCCGCATAGACACAGCAGCAGCACGCGAACGCGCACACGCACTCGTGCAGCTCTCAGCGGATCGCATCCGGCCAGCGTGTGCCCGTTACTGGGATGCAAAGCTTTGGACCTTCGACTGGTTCTTGACATTTTGACGTGGCTTTGAGTGCTGACTCCCAGTTAAGGGTGCTGGGACAGCGGACAGGCGTGTCCCTCCAGATGCGGCACTGGCCGCTCGCCAAACGACACGTCAGCACTTCAAACGGCCAACTTTGTCCGTTTAAACGCGATTGTCACCGTGCAGCGCGCGCTGATGCTGTAACGTTATAAAACACTAATCTATATGACATTTTAGAGCTTAACAAAACGCGTAATGCTTGAGGTGTATCAGGTCTTTTGGATTTGCCTCGTAAACAAGAACCAGAGATGACCTTTAATCTACTAGAATTACTTATCCGTTTAAAACGTCACATGACAGAGTGATTTTACCTTGTAAATGAACTTAGATATTGCCAGAAACTTCCTTAATAGCTCCGCACCCGCAAAGAGCACAAACACGTAAAGTACGTTAGCGTTACATCCTTCCGCCTGGAGTCAGTGAAGTTGTTTCTATTAATAATGCAGTCACTGACTGAACTGAAGTCTCTGTGAACACTTGAGCTGGACTTCAGTCACTCAGTCACCGCGTACATACGCAGCTTTACTCGCCTGAAGTCGCTAACGTTAGGTGTTTAAAATCGTATGCATGGCGAACTAACTAAAAATATACGGCTTTTCCCTTTCTGCTTTATTAATTCAAGCTCCTGACGGGTGTAAACAGTGCTGCAGCTTCTTGTAACTGCGCTTCCGCCATGGTGATGTCATCATGTGACTGAATTATTGCGTCATCTTAAAGGGACAGGCCACAAAAACCACCACTATACCACACCTGAGAGTATTGTTGAGTGGAAAAGTGTGCAGGGTCTTGAGAGACATAGCCTGGCAACTTAATGCCTTTTCATTTTCTTTATAAAATAGGGTTAGGGGTTGGGGGGGTCTAAAACATGTCTAAAACACGAGACTATTTTAGAAAACCTGCATCTTCCCTGACTCCGCCATCGGTCATCTTGCCACACAATGAATCTATAATATATACGTTTTACTTTATTAAAAACTTTTCCACGATATTCGATATGCTCAATTTTGTTGAGACACACCTGTCTTTTGCCTGAGCCTTGTTTTTAAAGTAGAAGAGAGGAGCTTTATTTTTTAGACCAAGTTTCTGAACACTGAATAGCTGCCATTGTTAAGGTTGAAGGTGTCCAGGGTTTTTCAGGATGAGATGTTTTTACAGTTTAGTTGCAACAGATACACTTTTTAGACTTAAAGTATGACCATTTCAATCATGTCAATCACACAAGCGTTTATACGTTTATACACAAACATATTAGTCAAATAAAATAACAGTCAAGACTGGTCTCATTATGAAATATTTTAATATATTTTTTTATAAAATAATGAAAACATAATTTACACTTATTAAATGTACACTCATTGATACAACATCCCTAAAAGAAACTGAAAGATCGATCAGTTATCAATAGTTAAATCAAGGCATCGGAGCCGCTGTTTCATGCATGAAGCTAATGGAAACAGAGACAAAATGTGAATTAAAATAAAGTTTAAAAATAAGAAACAAAAAGGTTAAAATCAGCTTTGTACAAAAGATCATGAATCAAACAAAATATAAAAGAAAAACTAAAAAAAAAAAATACATACATAGACTCAGTACCCTCCAATAATGTTACCAAATCTGTAATCTTGTCATTTTCACCTTGAATTTGTCTTTTCGTATTTATAAAAAGAAACAAAAAGAGAATCAAAATAAATAGTCAAAATATTACACATAAAAATAAACCTTCAAATATTACAGCTGGACTATATAATTTTGCCATGATTTAAGAATGCGCAACACAGATGCACATAGATGTTTTCACAAGTATATTATTCATATTTATCCTTAAAAAACAATCTTAATCGAAACACCTCCACCCGACTATCAAACAAGCATACAAACAGAAATCATAAGACAATCCATGGTGTAGATATGACACCCAGGAACCGAGTGACACACCAAGAGTCTGAGAAACCTCCCACTTCAATGACAGACAAAAACACAGTGGGTGAATCTCTTGTAGTCACAGCAATGAGATGAGAAAATCTGATCTAAACGAGGGGATGAATGAGCTTATAATATGATAATGTGAAAATGACTAACTAAAAGCTTCCAACATGTATACAGACTTTCATTTAAAGGGAAAATTCTGTCGTTATTTACTCAAACCCGTTGACTTTCTTTAGATGGACATAAAATACAATGGAAGTCAATGGGGACCAAAATCTTCTAACGATATTCCACAGAAGAAAGAAAGTCATACGGGTTTGGAACGACATGAGGGTGAGAATAAATGAAACCCGGCCCTTTAAATGTATTTTTATCCAACTTGCATTTAAAGAGAAAATTCTGTCGTTATTTACTCAAACCAATTGACTTTCTTTAGCTGGACATAAAATACAATTGAAGTCAATGGGGACCAAATTCTTCTAAGGATATTCCACAGAAGAAAGAAAGTCATATGGGTTTGGAATGCCATGAGGGTGAGAATAAATAGAACCTGTCCCTTTAAATGTATTTTTATCCAACTTTCATTTAAAGGGAAAAATCTGTCGTTATTTACTCAAACCCACTGACTTTCTTTAGATGGACATAAAATACAATGGAAGTCAATGGGGACCAAATTCTTCTAACGATATTCCACAGAAGAAAGAAAGTCACAAGGGTTTGGAACGAAATGAGGGTGAGAATAAATAGAACCTGTCCCTTTAAATGTATTTTTATCCTACTTTCATTTAAAGAGAAAATTCTGTCGTTATTTACTCAAACCCATTGACTTTCTTTAGCTGGACATAAAATACAATGGAAGTCAATGGGGACCAAATTCTTCAAACGATATTCCACAGAAGAAAGAAAGTCAAAGGGGTTTGGAACGACATGAGGGTGAGAATAAATAGAACCTGTCCCTTTAAATGTGTTTTTATCCTCATTAATCATGGGGAGAACATGTAACGTTTAAAGCTTAGTATAAAAGCACTATACAATCACACTACTAAACAGCTGCAAAGAATGGTGTCAGGGCTTATTATTTGTATCCCTCACCCCATAAATAAAAACCTTTGCGTTTTACAGTGCTAGTTCCCGTCATAGGGATGTATATAGTTGTTTTTTGTGTGTCTGAGAAAAGCGGAGACATCGTTTTCACTCATGACGACTAATGCAATATGCAGTGCTTTTGCTTGGTGTGAACAAATAGGTCAGAGGAATCGAGATCAGGTCATCGAGAGGGCAGCTTACGGGTCCTGAGAGAGGAGGAGATGTTTTTCCAGTCGCGTCAGGTTAAAGGGATGGAGAGAGCCGATATGGGTCGTAAATTACAACACATCACTGGTCACGGATGACCACTTTTAAGGCAGACATGTACTACAGAGTAACATGGGGTACATGTTAAACCATATTCGACTGTTATTCCAGTTAGGATTTTCCAGAGCTCATACACAACTGCAGTCCCGAGTGCGGCGCGGATCGTCTTGTAAACACGATGATCTGTCTAGAAGTTGAAAACAGCCATCTATTGCCAACAGTCGTTTCACCTGATAAACCTGAACTAAATACAAATAGAAAAATAGAGTCTGAACACAGCTGACTAGGGCTTCTTCGAGTCGGCTTTGCATATACATATACAGTGTCGGAGTCAGACAGAACGGCCCAAGTTCACACACAGTGCTATGCCAAACCTATACTGGCATTTCCTGTCACATGACAGCCACGATGTCCATGCACAAAGGAGACAATCAAAGACTTGGGTGGAACGTCACAGTTTTAGAGCTGTTATTGCAGAGGGCTTTCAGTCTGCGTTGAACATTTATGGAGGATAAATCAGTTGAGATGAGGGATGGTTTGTACAATTGCCTCTCCGTTGAATAGAAATATGAATACAACAGCGTCTGTACCTGCACATGAGATCACGTGCTTTATAATTAGACTTTCCCAGAGCGCTGTACCTCTTCTCCCGCTTACGGTACCGTGATTTCCCTTGACGTGCTGGGAAATCTGTGTTTTTGATTTGTTTATTCTCATTTTTTTTTTGGCTGTTGAGCTGACTGTGCAGTAAATAGGCCTCTCAGTTTCACTGGCTCGAGCTTAGTGTCGAATCGTCGAGTACAAAAATAAATCTACGATGAGAAAATAGTTCCGAAAGTAGTTCGATCAGATAAAGAGCTCGCTTGTGTGTGTGTGAGGGAAAATATACTTTGTACCTCTGTACCGGCTTTAATTTAAAGCTTAAAGTCTCAAGTCATCTGGCTGACCCGCATTAACTCTCGCTTTCCCTCCGTCACACTCTCATAAAGCTCACAGGTCTGTGTGTGGTGAGGACGAGCTGGCAGACTTGCCTTGTATGAGGGCGGGCGGGACAGTGGATGAACTGGGCGATACGAGACTTTGAATTAAATGAGCTAAACGCGCCATTTTAGGCACAGTACAGGTACGTGAAGATCCCCTCTCGTCTTCTCTTCTCAAATTAAAGGCAGGAAGCACTCATTTCCTTTCAGGAATGGTGGAGGATAAGAGTTTACTGAACTTGCGGAGCTGTTCACTGGCTGAGTGCGATTCCTCCTGCAGACGCTGGTTGTTGTGCCTCAGATTAGCCATCTCTGCTAACAACACGGCCTTGTCCTGTTTCTCCTGAAAGGAACACACCAGGGAAAAGGAGGAGAGGAAGAGAGAAGCATGATTCAAAAACGGCCAAGTTACTCTCGAAAACGAGACAATACATTTCAAGGGGTTTATCCTAATAATAAACCAATTTATCATATGCAATAATCCAAAAGCCAATGGAAAAATCCTACTGGCTTTTTAGTGAAGGAACCAGTGTGATGTCAACTTATGGGTAGGCCTACAGAAATACATCATCCCTGCAGCGCTCTATAGATATGCTAATATATATCTGATATCTGCTTTTATGATGAAAACTTGGTCAGGGGTGCGTTTCCCAAAAGCGTCCTTAGCCATATTCGCAAGTTCCGTTGAACTCTTTTGGTAACCGATTGGTTTGTGAATAAAATGTCATTTAAACTAAAATTCTCAAAAAATCAAATACTTTTTTTGTTTTATAATGTTCCTCAACTACAAAATGTATTCAAAACACACATCCTTATTGAACCTGTCCTGTGCTGTAAGATCCCTCTGATGTAACTGACCTTTTCCAGATCAGTGTTCAGCTGTTTCAGCATGACTTCCAGATGATACAGACGCCCTGACAGGTCATTAGGAACCTCTTCACTGCAACACACACATTAAAAACAAGTTAAAACAAGTATCCTAGCATTTAAATTCTCATTTGAACACCCATCCAAAACTTTAAGGAAAATTGCAGATAATGTTGTCCCCTTTGGTATAATAAAAACCCTCAGAGGAAGAGCAAGTGTAGACACAGTACCTGCTGAAAGTCGGAGTGGTGCGGGGAGTCTGTGGCGTGTGGAAAGGCACCGGACTGATGACGGGTCTCAGCTCATTGCTGCCCGCGTGAGACTCAGACAATGAGAACAAAGAAACGGCTCTTTGCACTGTAAAATAAAACAGTCATAATTAATCATTAAGATCACCAGTGTGATGAATGACTCTTTAATACATTTCATACTACATGGGAGCATTGCAGACACAAAACAAACTCAAAGGTAAAGTCTGTAAATCAAACAGAGCCATGCGTTTACACTCTTATAAATGGCATCACCTTTATATGGAAGTCCATTTCCACCACATAAGAAAAAAAATCATGCTTTGGTAATTCGTAATTTTTATTAAGTTGAAATTATGCAATAAAGTGTCAAAAATCTGAAAGAAAAAAAAACCTACATTATGACAAAAAGTCAAACTTGAGTTGAAGTAAAAATTAAATAAGTAGTAATAATTATGAAACTACATATCTAAAGTTGAAATTATGAAATAAGTCGTCAATGAGATAAAAACTCAAAATTATGGCAATCATTATTTTTATTCATTTTAATTGACAATAATTATTTTCATTATTGAAAAATGACCGTTCATCGGCCGATATCTATATGTGGTCGATATATATAGTAGAAACTGCGGCCTCATACCTTCATATGCTTTGGCTGCATTGACGAGGCTGGACCACTCCAGTCCACAGGCAGTGTCAGGAAGAGGTATGAGTCCAGGGTCCAGTCTTCTGAGAGGAGGAACCTTATCCCTCACCTCAGTCAATGACAACTCTGATGCAGACAATGGTACTGGAGGAACAACAAATGGACAGTTTATTCCAATGCTATTAGCAGATAACAGTAAACGACACCAACTGACTATAGCCGCATCCTAACTGCACTATTCGATGACATCTTTAAGTATAAATAGTGCAAGTAGTGTGTTCACACTAAAAATACACTTTAAATATATATTTAAATAAAGAAAAAGTAAAGTTTAAATATCTGGATAATAGGAAAAACAAAGTGTGAAATGTTGGACACTTCATGCACTCAAACTGACGCAACTTTAATTACGTAGCGGAGGAGGAGGGGCATAAGAGTCCGATGTTGAATGACAAAATAATCTTATTAAATTCATCCACTACACCATCAGTTGCCAACAGGGGGGTCGTGGCCCACAAGGGGGCCTCAGCGAGCTCTGTGGGGGGGTCGCGTCATATTTTGAGCAATCAGCATTAAATAAAAGTCCTTAACTTTATTCTGTTCAAAATTTATATAGTGAACCAATCAATATGAACAAATCTTTTTGAGTCAGTTGGTTCATTCAACCAACAAAATGAACGAAATGACTCGAAAAAAGATTTGTTCATTTTGATGAACGAGTTCAAACAGGAGAGAACACGCATTTGAGCTTATTTTTAAAATGGCCGATCGTTTCGCTTGATAAGACCCTTATTCATCGTCTGGTGTCATTTAAAGCCCTTTGAAGCTGCACTGA
>JAOTRC010000002.1:3286373-3300876 GCA_027497675.1 Cyprinella lutrensis | reverse complement strand
GAAGCTTGAATTAACGGGTATGTCCCTCTTTGGCTAATGTACTTTCAAGATGGAGGGGCAACATGGCGACCGACACCGGATGTATTTTCAATGGCATATTATACACTCACGAGAATACTTTATTACTTAAACGAAGTGAATATACATTAATGAGCACATATATTTTTGAAGAACTAAGTTTTTTTAACTAAGAATAAACTAAAAGAGTTACAGTGTAGCTTTAAAGTCATCTTGATATTTACTTTCTTACATGTTCACGGTGCGTTTTATTAAAGAAAAGAATTTCATCCAAATGAAATAACTTGGTCTGAAACAACTTTTCTTTACTCAACAAGTAAAACCATGTTATATACAATATATTGTCAAAAATAAGTCTATAATTTTCTGGTCTGAATATATGACCCTCGTTCAATGAAAGTCTAAGAGTAAAATAAGTAAAAATCTTAAGTCTGTCCATTTAGTAAAGTAAGAGTACTCCTCTCCTCAACGAGACAGGAATAATATTATACACCAAAAATGAATACTTATGTTTGTTTAATGGGTTGTTCAAATCCCAACTGATGCTTATCTGTGTAAATATTACCAATCATGTGTTATTGTCTCCAGATGACAATTGTTAGACTCGTGTATAATGGTGGGGGGTCTGCTATATTGTTAACTAGCAGCTATTGTACTGTAAGCCCCGCTGGCATGTTGAGGCATGTCCGCATCATTCATCGGAGCCTCCAGAGCTGTGATCAGCATCCTGACAGAGATAAGGAGCGTTGATGCTCCCGCAGGGCGGACACACATCACGCTAAGCTTGAACGACAGCCCCGCTATAGTCGGGACCGCTGGTGACCGCTCCACCCCCTCACCCTCATTCTCTCTCACTTATTACTTCTCGCCTTCCTTCTCTCCATCACTTCTGCCTCTGCAATCTTATACGCAAATTATAAACTGACAGGAGTGTGTCCAAAATTTAAAAAGACAGACAGATAGACAAGAGAGAGAATGGCACACTTTCTCCATTGTTATACTAAGTACATTTGAAATGAAAATAAAATGGGAGAAATACTTATATAATAATAATAATTAAATTAGAAATGCATTTGGTATTGTCTATCTATCTATCAATGAATGAATGCATTTTTCTAAATGTAATTGTAGTTATAAATGATTTTTAGCATAGGTCAACCCTTTAACTCTCTAAATCCTCAAAATCAATAAAGTTTAAGTTCTTGTGCATGGTTCAGTATACTAGTATACTGGAGATACACAGTCAGTCTGGATACTAGATGAGTGGTGTTTTTGTTGTTTAGTCCACCAATTCCCAATGAACAATATATTATACATGAAGTAGAGAAGAGCAAAAGTAAAGTTCAGCCAAAGTCACTTGAAGGCAAGCCTGCAATCTTAGCCGAAATAAGCGATCTTTTTTAAAAAGGATGTCTAAAGGATGAATAACAGAATAAATTTACATTGAAAAAAAATGCTGTCTTATAAGAGACGTCACAGATAATTGCGCAACAAGTAGGAGTTTAAGGCACTTCTCATTAATAATTTCTATGGTATCCGCAAACATTGACTGACTGTTGCACAACTCAATGGAATTCAGAGTTAAAATAGTTTATAAGCATAATGAGGCTGTAAAAATCGGAGTTTAGCTGTTCGGCTGATGACGTTTAATGTCCCCGATAGCCTCTGTAGTCTCATTTAGCCACCTGTTAGCAACCTCCTTTTTCAAGACACGTAAAAGCTTCAAAAAATACCAAGTGAGGTAATATTGATGTATTTTAAGTCGTAGAATAAAACGTGAAAGTGTCTTGAGCTTGTTTTCACCACAGACCTTATTTCAGCCATTTTACCAGAACTCCATTAAAAAAAAAACCATTGACCACAGGATGATGCTAACTCGCTTCTGCGTTTTCATACTACACACATTCATACTATAAAGAGCATAATATTTTAGCAGTCGTGAAGTAATTAGCCTATTCAAAATAAGTACCTATTCAAGAAAGATTTGACCATAGACAGTAAAAGAAATGGACACAGATATCAACTGAGAAGAAACAGAACAGAGACAGAACCTAATTCCTCAAAAACGTTGTTGAAATATTTTGTCCCGATGCTTTTATGGACTCTCTGTCTTTGGACTTCTACCTTGACTTTGTCTCTCCATGTCCCCTCAATTGTCTCATAGACAGTAAAACATTTCCTGCGAGCTTCTCCTCCTGTCTATACGGTAATGTCTCTATTGTGCGACAGACAGTCCCGTGGTTATGACGTAATCGTTAGCCTATTTTTTTTTTTTACAAAAACGGCTTCTACGGGGCCATAACGTCAGATACAAATTAATGGAGCATTTTATACATTGTTGTGTTTCTTTAGAAATAAATAATGGACAAATTAGGTCTATGGACGCCTTAGAAGTAAAGTTATTCGCTGTCAAAGTGACACCAAAAATGAATGGGAGTCAATGGGATGCTAACAGCAGGTGAAGTTCTGCTACAATGGCGGGTCCTGCGAGGCTTCAACTTCCGGTTGATGGATTACCCCCTTGTTTTGGACGCAGCAAGTCTCTGGTTCAGCAACCTTCTGTTTCTAGCTGATATTTTCTCCACACCGCCCCCCATTGTTTTGGAGGACAATCCAGCATATTGACTACAACAGCTTCTCAGCGCCTCTGAAGTGCTCAAGCAACTCAAGTCTAAGAAACTATTACTTATATTCGTCTCAGTATAATGTGACCATATGTTCAAGGTGAGAGGGGAGTGAATGTAAAGTTTAAGAATTTAAGCACTGGTCACTTAAAAAAAATACTCACTTATATATTAGAAATGTGTCTACTGCAGCGTCTTTATATTAAGCTGGAGTCGGATAATATATTTAACATAGAAATACTGACACACATTCCCTTTAAAGTATTTGGCAGCTTCACAGAGTGGACATCTTATCTTCAATCTTCTAAAAACTTAACCAGACACACATAAAGATGAATACATACACGCACATTCACATTCACAGTCTCTCTCTCTCACACACACACACACACAGCTGCTCATTATCTGCGACATGCAGTGGTAGGATTAGCACTTGAAGTTCCATTACCTTGCCTAAGTCTACCAAAGTGAGATTTTTCTTCCTCCTACCTAGACGGTCCTTTTCCTTATCACCATGTTTTCACACTTCTCTACTTGTCCACGCAGCTACGCCTTATCTCAGCTTAAACGTGCACAAGCACAAAACCCGCTACAACATGCTTAAACGTTTCAAGCAGTTTTAAAGACCGTACAAACTCAATAAAAGACACGCCAATAATCAGCAACCAATCAATCACAAATCAATCAAACCAGCTTGCCAGCGATTTGGCCCGACCTTAATCACATCAGCTCAGTGAGAGACTGCCCTGCAGTCTAGTTAAGACCTTGTAAAAGTGAACTCGCAGCTACTGCAGTGTGAAAGCATCAGCCTGCAGTGGATTAGCGCTTATCCGTACAATTTACGAATGACAAACCTGAGGTAGCCAATAAGAACGAGCGAATCAGAAATCATTTAATCCAACTCTGATGTACAGTGACTTGGCTAATGAGGAAGCTTTGATCTGCTTGGCTTCTTTATGATTGGACAAAAGTGGTGCGTGGGATTGCCTAGTGTGTACTAGCCTCTCTATTCAGTACTTCAGGCCCGAGGCTCTCGCTGTCCCAGTTATGACACACATTTACATGAACCGCAATGAATTACATCAAAGTCGCCATATATTGAAGAGGAGCGAGCAGGAGAAAACGTGCGTATGGGTAGTTAGGTGTTTGAAAGAGAGAAAAAAGCATGTGATTGTGAGACAAGCTAAAGGAACGACACTGGATTGCAGAGTGTGGATTGCAGGTGAGCAGTGAAAGAGAAGGAAAGAGTGGGAAAGAAAAGAAAAAGAGATTTCCCAACCTGGGGGTCATCAATTATATTTGTTACTTGCTTTACTGTTATCTTTGCAGTAGAGCTGAAACGATTAGTCAATAAAAAAAATTGTCGACAAATATCGCTGTTGGGCGCGCAATATCGCGATTTGACCACTATGGCGCTGTGGCGCTAGAGTGTAATTCAGCTCTTTACAAATGCTACGGTAAAAGAAAAAACAGCGCAAATTATGACGGAGTGCAAACGAATCCAAACTAGCAAGGTTAGGGAAAGTTTCACAAAACTTAAAACCAACAATTCTGACATGTGCAATCCAGCGATAATAGTCTCATCACTTGCCTGTATTTTGTTCTATAATCATGAAGACTTACAAAAGGAGATGAAGAATATCATGGCACTTACTTTTTCTTTTTCATTATGTAAATTATAAGGTGAATGAGAACATCTCTGTCAGCTCAATTGTCATGTAAAAACAGATTGTAATTTTATATTTATAATAATGGTTCGCAGATTAATATTTTAGTAAGTAAATGACCCTTTTTGCTGTTTCAGTTCTAAGAAAAGCAGTGGTCCAATTATTAAACAGTGCTTAAAGAGCATTAGTATGTGATTTGAGTTGGACTGAAATCTGAAAACTTAAGAGAACGACCTGTTTAGTTGGCTCAAAGTTCATTAAAACAACTTTTTCAAAAGCTGAACTGATTTTCTTTTTTTATATTATAGTAAGAATATGCATAACTCAATGTTTCAACTAATTGAAAAATCTGAATAATAGTTCCAAACTGATTAGTTGGCGAAATAATCAACGATTAGTCGATTAATCGCTCTATTTATCGCTAGATTATTCGATTATCAAAATAATCGTTTGTTGCCGTTATGATTGTACCTTTTTCTGTCATTCCCTATATCTCTAAGAGAAACCGTTGGGGTGAGTCTGCAGTGGCAAACAGTCCGATTCGACATCTGTGTTTATCCTCCAGCAGAAAACCAAACATGCTATATTTACTCTGGCCAAACAGGCAGAAGGAGAGAGCAGAGAGCAGAGTGAATGAGAGAGAGAGAAGAGAGAGAGATAATAAGAAACTTCAGCAGCTTTAGGGATATTTCTGGCCTAGTTAATGAACGTCATAAAAGCAAGTAGTGATGTCACACTGATTACCTACCTGAGAATATAACCCAGAGAGAATCCTATAAGTCATCATTATATGCAGTTATTAAGACGGGTTGTCATTTAGTGCAGTCAAATTGCTCACAAAAGTACTGTTCATTTAGTAACCGAATTAGAAAACCTTGTGGTCTGTATAGCTGTCCATTAAGGTGTGTACTGTGATCACTGTGATGATAAAGATATTTTAAAGTTAGTCTTAGTCTTAAGTCTTGACCTAAATAAAATTCATTTACTTATGGTTTAAACTATTTGACCTGACTGCTGCTCATACAATAATTCATAATTTTGTATCTTTAAGGCTAAGTACTTGAGAGAATTTTCATTTTTGGGTGAAATGAACAATCCCTTTAACTAAGGCTCAAGGATACTTCGGTTTTTACGCGTGAAGGTGTAGTCACACTAAAATTTGAGCATACAAAATTTCTACAGACAGTGCAACGGTTGTGATATGACATGTCTTTTTTTTAAGAACATAAATTCAACGTTTGACAAAAAGATTTACATTTTTTTAATTTATCCAAGAGGTCACGCTGTGATGGATCGATCTTCTACTGGTCATAGAAATTCGCAGTTCAGAGTTCACCAAACATTTCGCATAAGAGAGCTTGCGTTTCCGGTCTGATGCATTCGTATTCGTATGAATGGAAGTCATTGGAAGGAAGAGTGTAGTGTGCCCACCCCTTGACGCAAATTTGGTCAAACAACAACAAAATACTGGAGACTGCAACAACAAGCACTTGAGTGAGGGGGGTTATGAGATTTAACTTTAGTTTAAAAGACATTTCAATCCGTCATAACTTCTGAAGAAAAATAGCACAGACACCAGACAAAGATGACATTTTCTAGAGCGCGTGTGTCGACCACCTTCGTTCACGCACTATCAAATGGAGTATACTTTAAAAGGCTACGCGTTCAACTGTGCGTATTAGGACTGGACGATTATGGAAAATAATCGAATTGCGATTTTTTTAACCGATATTGCGATTGTGATTTAATTTGCGATTAAAAAAAAAAGTTCTTTACCTTCTGTATTAGTCGACAAAGACAAGCAATAAATCATTGTACAGTGCGTATACGCTAGCGTACGGGGGGAAAAAGCGTTTCTTAAAAAAGGTTGTTCGTTTTTCTCTCAACCTGATAACAATGACACGTTAATGGAAGAGTAAACAAAGAGCAACCAATCAGCCATGTTGGTAGAAGACAATGCCACCGCCGCCACCTTAAAAAAACTAAGGACTCAAATGACAATATGCGAATCTTTCAGACAATCTAGGCCTATACTCTCAGCTGGGTTTGTCTATTCAAATCCATCAACCTACCAATAACTTTAACTAGCAGACCAGAAGCTTAACCAGAAGCTTTTCTGGTTAGTTGATGGAAAAAGAACTTGTTAATTCACAAGAACTTCAGCTATTCCTCCGAACACAGATATATTGCTACTTTACAGGGCACGTTAGTGAAAACTGGAGTTTAGCCTAACACCTGGAGGCACTTACTTGAGATTTACAATGGCATTCAGCTCCTCACAAAAATACATTTTGTCTTAAGTTATTACCTGAAAGAAGATTCTGTTCCAAGCTCGAGTCTATTTTTGTGTGAATGGCAGCAGTGACTGATGTCCACGTTTGTCCATAAAGAAGCCCCTCACTGTTCTTAGCTTCACATGCCATGAGAACTGAATTTGGCCAATGGGACTGTTATCAGATACATTCATGTGATTGAATTAGCCTCAGAGAGGAAGGACTAAAATAAAACCTCAAAATTCCAGGCACGACAGTCTGGTTCTCTAATTTCATGTGGTTTAACGTGGTGGTATGATGGTGTGTGCACTGGTGAAGCCATCTGACTTCCCTTTCAGTTATACAGCATGACCTGCAGTGGAGTTAATAATTTTCATAAAGCACTTAAAGGGATAGTGTGAATTCTGCCATTATTTTACCTTCAACATATTGATATAAATTTGTATGAATTAATAACTAAAGCAGAATCCACATAGCAGTAGTTCACTTTTTAAAAAAACTTTTGCTGTTAATTTACTCTCCCCCATGTCATCCCTGATATCCATGTCATTCTTTCTTCAGTCGAAAAGAAAGTAAGGTTTTTGATGAAAACATTCCATTTTTCTCCATATAATGGACTTCAATGGGAACCAAACGGTTCAAGGTCCAAGACACTTTCAGTGTAAACTGTTCAAAAGGCTTTAAACGATTTCAGACAATGAATAAGGGTCTTATCAAGCGAAACGATCGCTCATTTAAAACTAAAATAAAAAAGTTTAAGTTTTATAAGCTGAAATGGTCGCCTTGCTGTTTTGTTATGCGCGTTCGCGGCTCTCTTCGAACTCATTCATTCGAGTCAACTCATTCGTTGAATGAACCAAATGACACAAAAAAGATTTGCTCGCATGTGATTTGCATGTCTTTTTGCTGTAAAATCGTTTCTGATCTTTATAAAGCAAAGGTAATAACTTTTATACTATTTATTTTATACCTTTTAAAAAAATCATCTAAAAAAAGTGTCAAATATGATACAACAAGCTTTTGATGAACATTTACTTTTGCATAGCATTCCTTAATAATACGCAATCCCCTCCACAATGAACACAATAAATGAGCTTTTATCATAAACCTAAACATTTCTACAATTATAAAAAATCGCATTGGTTTACAAGCTATCAAATTTCCATCTACTTTTTTGCCATATAAATAACAACTGCACCAAATTGCATATTTTGAAAACAACTGAGTGTGTGAGCTCCATATTCTCGCTTTATCATACAAAACAATCAAACAAAACATGTGCTTTGTTTGTTAGATTTTGTCAGCAGTTTCAAAAACATATGGTGAAAGTGACTGACAACAACTTTACTATTCCACAAAAGTCAGTCAATACAGGCTTGTAACAAGAATAAGTAAATAAATGATGATAGAAAGCCAATTCAATAGCGATACATAAACCACCTGTTGTTATTGGGATTATGAAAATACATTTCAAATGTTTTTCTGCCATAACCAAAATACATCTACCCAAATAATACACAAATCTATTACGAGTGCTAAATACCAAACTTAAAACTCACACCAAACCGAGTTTTTATTCATTAACAAACTGCAAAGCGACATTTGTACATTGAGATATATTATTGGCTACTGGCGTTTTCAGTTGGGTCCTTCAAACATACTGAAACTTTACAAGTAAGCAACAATCTGCCCTCACCAACAACCAACATTCATTTTAAGAAGCTTCAAGACACATTACCTTTCTTTAAGAACAAGGGCACCATTGTGTTAAAAGTGTAGTCTCACTATTGTTGCATGGCCTTAGTCCAGGTGAGTGAAAACTACATAGTGCTGACGCATGCGCGCTGACTGATCAGGAAGGACTAAAGCGTTTATATTCGCTAACGTTTTTCCACTTATAATGAAAATACAGTACAATGATCCCAAATCCTGCACAATGACCAGTGCTTGCTTCATAAAAACCACCACTGGCCACTATATGCTCGTGTACATAATACAGAAACATGACAAAATCTGAAAGCTGTCCAACGGCTCCCGAGTTTTACTCGCCACTTCGCATTGTTGATTTAAACCTGATCGTTAAAACTAATTATCCCCGGTAAACGTCTCTTACCTTATCCGATCCGGGAACGCGTGAGGGGAAAACTTCCCTAAATTTCCCTAAGGAGACATGTGTAGTCCGTAAAACGTTTCAGAAATCCTGTGGATATTGTCGCTCCAGCGCCGTTCGCCAACGAGGAATTCTTCTTGGCTCCCACATTCGTTATTCCTCTTCCTCCCAGCCAACCGAAACCACGACGCCCGGCTGCTACTCGCGCACACACGTATGACACTGCGCATGCGCGGGCTGCATTCACAAGTGTCTGTCTGTAGTAACATATGAGAGAGAGCAAATTCCGCAATGTAACGTGAACAGCGATCTGTAATGTAGCATTTAGTTTAATTCACAATAAACACAACAAGAATGCACTAAATACAAATAAAATGACTCAAAACATATCGTATTTATAACCACGCCACATTCTTTCTGGCTTTCTTATTTTATTTATTTATTTATTTATTTATTTATTTATTTATTTATTTATTTATTTATTTATTATATTCCAAATTAAACGAGGACTGTCTGGAATTTAGTGAAATTGGGGGTTACGCTCCTCCTCTTTGCATTATAAATATAATAAACATCAATGATGTACATTTTCCTTTCCATGTTCATATCTGCTACATGGTTAGGCTAACTGAGCCACTTGCATTAAAACAGTTAATTCTACAGCACAAGTTGACTTAATGGGGAAACCATCATATAAAGGCAACGTAATTCGGATGTGTAGCTAAATGACACTTTGATTGCGTTGTACTATAGCCTACAGCAGCACAATGATGATGAATGACTGCATCCTGACGTCAGACTCCACTGCAGTGTCATATCTTTTCGGGTTTTTCAAAGCATTTTTTGCAAAAGATGATACGCGCAACAGAACTAGATTTTCGATTGTAAAGACAATCCTTTTTTCGAGAGCTCCATTACTACGACACATGTTTAGATAGCACGTCTATCCACAGTATACGTTAAACTTAGCAAGCAGATTTTCGTGTAGTGTATAGCGCACCCTTGTGGTCACTCAACACCATATTCTCTTAATAATTTATTCAATATTATCAACGTGCACTGCACTCTCTTGCAGAATCTTTTTAAACCAAGAAAATGGCTAGAAATGTTGCTAAACTACTTTGTTATTAAGTGTATCTTGCTTTATAACCAGCTGTTTTTTTGTGCTTCATTTTATATTTAACAATAGTATCATGGTTATGACAACAAGAAGTACCCTAATGCTATGAAAAAAGTAGTGAACATTGTTATATGATTTAAAATAATTTCAAATGGAGAGTCGTGTTTAAATGTGCCAGGTAGCCTTAAAATGCACCAAACTGATGTTTAAATTCCCATAAGCAAAATATTTAAAGCAGCTCAGTGAATTTGCATGTCCATGAAAACACATGTGGAATGCCATCATTCTTCTATATAAATCAGTTTTTTTAATGTCTTTAGATTGATTAGAAATATCTAAATATTCATGCAAGCTGATGAGATTCTTAATAGAAATGATCACATGTTCAAATGCAAATAATTGCCAATGTATGAATTACATTGATGCAACGGTTGATATCTTTGCTTTATTAAAATCACTGTCTGGCTTCATGTAGGCTATTGAGAATCATGTATAAGTTTTCAGTCCTCTGAAATTATGATAAATGTCCTATATTCATCTATTTGCTCTATATGATAGTGTCACCTGTTGTAGACCAAAGCGTGATGGAGAGAGCAGGTAAGTGATTGCACAACAGCTTCTGTTCTCTGTTCTGACAACACAACCAACATCAAATATGTTAGTATGGCAAACTGAAAGTGTTAGAGAACAGCAGGACCTTATGGCACGACTAAAAGAAGCCAGAAAGAAAAACTGCCATTAATGTGATCCAGAATCTCACCAGGGGGCAGTATGACATAATGGAGCAAAACTGTTCTCTTTGTGCAAGTCAGCCATTCAACTGCACTGCATTTCCACCTGAATATATATGACAATGAAGATTATAAAGTGATATGCCTATAATGAAATGTTTTTATTATTATTATTTTATGTTTCAGGCTACTAAACCCCTTTTTCACAGACAAGGCTTAAGCTAATCCCAGACTATACTGCTTGTCTCAAGATGCACACCAGTAATGATTTTCTAAAGCAAATTTACAAATAATAATAAAACCTACTTAAATGCCCTAATTGAACTAAGTCATAATCCTGGCTTAAGCCATATCAGTTATTTTTTAATGTTTTAAGGGGACTTTCCATAGACATAATGATTTTTATACTGTACAAACTATTTATTCTATTGCCTTACCCCTACCTCTAAACCTATACCCATGACAGAAAACGTTCTGCATTTTTACATTTTCAAAAAACGTCACTTAGTATGATTTATAAGCTGTTTTCCTCAAAGGAACCAAAAATAACCAAGATTTATTGCCACATTTACTCACGCACACACACACTTTTATTATCTATAAAATATATTTTATATTAATGTCCTATATAATTATAGAATTGACCATTTAATTGAAAATTGCATAGGCTATTATATTATATTATTATAATTTTATTACATTTATATTGTATTATTATAACATATTATTATAACATATTATTATTATTATTATTATTATTATTATTATTACTATTATTATCATTATCTATTTTATATTATATTATCTGGCCCTAATAGGTCACATCCACTTTGCATGCACTATAAACTCAATTTCCCATAATGCCCTACTGTCCTCCACCCCCAGTCCAGCCGGTGTATTTGGATACAAAGTCAGCCTCAGGAGCTGACAGCTCGGTCCATGGAATAGATCGTCTTTCTCACAGATAAAGGAAACGGTGGTAGAAACGATTCGATTGAGATGGACGACAGGACGACTATCTGACCCAGCTGGGAGAAATATTACAAGAGCATCCTTCAGTGGAATTCGAGGATGTGTAGGCTATAACATATGGGAATATTTCAGCATTATGATACGCCCATGCGACGAGCTGTGTGGATGTTGTGATGTACAGTGAACGATCCAAGCAACCATAAACATCTGAATTCAGAAAATCGGTTTTTGGACGTATGGATAGCCTACTTTCTCTCTGATCTGTGGATTACAAGAAATATCGTTGCAGAATATAGAAAAGAACTAGGTGGCTTATCATCATCATCACCATTATTATTATTATTATAAAGATGGTGGACGCATCTTGTGCTGGCTTTTATTTGGGCAACATAAACACATTATTGAGAATTTCGTCGCCTAATCGCTACGACCTGGATAAAAGTAATCTTTATGCAAGCCATTCGCATCACTCTCATTCTTCATAGAATGATCTCAATATCGCCATATCATAATAATCCAATATAAAGCCGAAGTTCCGTTTAAGCTTATCACACATTTCTATTTATATACGCAACTGACTCCAGCTTTATGGATCAACGTCTCGATGACAATAAAATGTCTACTGTTAAAATGACAATCATGGAAAATGAGGACTTGAAATAAGAACTTGCGCTTCATAGAAATAACTGCGAGTCGCTTTTGTTTATGACTTGAATTAAATTGCAAACAGTAGACGTGTAGTAGCTATAGTAGGCTAACGTTTATTGATTAAATATTAATCCGCCTTTCCAAATATGCTAAACGCTAAACGAGTAGAATATTTTATGTATGTCGAAAAAATCTAATGACAACCACTGCTCTGCCATCTCTCTGTGATTCTCATCTTAAAATGGACGCGCGCTTTCCTTGACGGCAATTTAGAGACTTGAACTGTCTTGTAGAGTTCGCAATGTACCGGATTTACACGAAACAAGAGAAACGTGAAGTGAATATTACGAATGTGCAAATAATTGTGGATGTTTTGTGATCGCGAGCTGGCGCATCCCTGTGAGCCTATCAGAGCAGAATGTCTGAAGATGCACTAAGTTCGCGCATGCATGTGTTTAAGGCTATGAATATTCATTAACGTCCATTGCAAAGAGCAACATCGATGTACATTTACAAATATGAGAGTTTTACATGGATCGGATTTACATAGATTAGAGTATATGACAACATTTCAGAGATTTAACACCTAGATATGTGATGTAGGTCAAATTATCAGAAGACTCATCTAGTTCCTGTTTTATCCTGTAGTATGATATTATTTTAGTTAAGGATTCTACTGTTACAAGGAGAAATCAAGCAAGGCCTTCAGTGATTCTTCTAATGGAAAAGCCCAATGCTGCTCAAGCAACCAAAAAGAAAATCTTGATGGACTGGACATTCTCATCTAATCTCATGGACTTTGGATCTTAAGTTTCCCTACAAAAACTTGTATTGTAGCCTAATGCAAAACTCTTATTCAGAATCCTTGTCCTAGTCATATTAGAGCTGTAAGGATACATTGACTGACTACAATGGCTCTATAAATGTTAACACGCACGCAAAGTGTGCTGTGGACAATCCAAGCAACCAGTGAGGACAGTGAAGCCCATCAAAAGCTTTACTCATTGTCTTACTCATTTTCTTACCTCATCAACCAGGCCTGCACTCAGTAGATGGGCTCTGCATGGATATTAGGCGCAAGTTGACAGAGGGCCTCCTCCAGCTTTTGAGACCTCATCGCTGACCTGTGCACTCAGTGATGGACCCATATACAAGACTGAGTGCAGTAGGAGCTGGAGGTGGTGGTAGTGCTGCCCCACTACCTTGCACCAACATTGGCGGTTCCTGTGGACCCCCAGTTGCCCCTGTCCTCCCAGAAAATGCAAATTCAACACCCTGTCTGACACGCAACAGCAGCAGCAGCCAGAACTCCTCTACCCGTCTTTCCTCGGTGGGATCCCCAGATTCCCATCTTCCCCATCATCATGAAGGTGTTAACACTTACTGGACAGCTGTCTTTGATTATGAGGCCACAGCGGACGAGGAGCTGACCTTGCGACGCGGAGACCTATTGGAAGTGCTTTCCAAGGACTCCACAGTTTCTGGAGATGAGGGATGGTGGACTGGAAAGATCCAAGACAAGGTGGGCATATTCCCTAGTAATTATGTGACCCGACGGGACACCACCTATCCAGCATTGCCTCCGGGAGGTCTGGTCGGTGGGGAGTCGCCACTGGATATTGATTTCTCTGAGCTGTGCTTGGAGGAAGTGATCGGCGCTGGCGGATTTGGAAAGGTGTATAGGGGTGTGTGGCAAGATGAGGAAGTGGCTGTTAAAGCGGCTCGTCAGGACCCAGATGAGGACATCAGTGCCACGGCAGAGAACGTGAGGCAGGAGGCCAGACTCTTCTGGATGCTCCGACATCGCAACATCATCGCTCTCCGAGGTGTTTGTCTGCAAGAGCCAAATCTTTGCCTGGTTATGGAATATGCCCGTGGTGGAGCACTTAACCGGGCACTTGCTGGGAAAAAGGTGCCTCCTCGGGTACTGGTGAATTGGGCAGTCCAGATTGCGACTGGAATGGACTACTTGCACAACCAGACTTTTGTGCCAATCATCCATCGAGACCTCAAATCCAGTAACAGTGAGTCACGCTTCTTTACTGTTCACTGTTAAAATGAATGTGCTAAATCGTACCTTGTACTCCTAAAGGGGCCAACTTTGCACCTTATCTACCCCTAAAAGGTCCACATTATTACCTTAGCATAGGATAGCCGTGTTTACACCGCAGGAACGTTCCCCAGGAACTGGGAACTTTGGGGTGGTACTCGGTGTGTTCACATCACAGGAACCAGGGTCTAAATGAAGTTCTGGGTAAAAATTTCCCCCCCCAGAAAGTCCCTGCTGGCGAGGTAGTACTTTTTCAGAGTTCGGGAACTTTCGGGGTGGGACTTGTGCGC
>JAOTRC010000002.1:3190234-3203483 GCA_027497675.1 Cyprinella lutrensis | reverse complement strand
GGTGGTGACCATAGACCTCCATTATATGACTGATAGACAAGAACGGTTTGACCTAAAAATATCAAAATTGAAACTACAAAATGGAAACAAAGACACCTACATCTTGGATGCCCTTGAGGTAAGCTAAAACATATCAAAAATTAATATCAAAGTGAACTATCCTTTTAACTGTGTGGTGTATGAATTTCATTAGGAGATTGATATAGCACCTCCTTGTCAGCTATGTGAGGAAAACTACGACAATTAAGTGCATAAAGTGACCAAAAATTCCACACTTGGTTTTTACAGTTAATGAAATGCATGATCAGGATATTTAGATTGCACTTTTTCTTTTAGGAATTTTCAGTGTGAAAATACTAATTGAAAAAACATAAAAACTTCTTGTATTTATATAACAAGACAGTATCAATCAGTGCATAAATATGCAGCATTGCAAACAGGGATGCACTTAATGAGAAATCTGTACATTACAAATGACTGTAAAATGAAAGCAATCAGTACAGCAGTTTTACACCATCTCATGTGTTTAGCATGGCTTTTAGTTTTGATCAGTATCAGTAAAATAGCTGTTAAATGTCTCAGAGGAAAGCATTGATGAATTTGCAAATAAAATATACATATAATTATATATTACATTGCACATATTTTAATTTGCATACTTGGCATTAATTGGATGACACGTTCATTTGGTTATGGAAAAATACCCTCATAAAGGTAAAAATAGGCACATAAAATCAGTACTATGGGGCAAAACAAAACAAAAAGATGCATAGACCAAACTCAAGATGGAAAAGAGGTCAGGAGCATATAGGATATGAATGATAAAGAGACAACACATGGTCAGCCAGAGCAGCTGCATGCGTGTTATTTATAAAGCTGTCTTGTGTCAGTCACTGAAGGTCATTCAACTCTATCACCATTTACACACCCTCAAGTTGTTCCAAAGCTGCATGAATTAATTTCTTCTGCTGAACACAAAAGATCATATTTTAAAGAATGTCTGTAACTAAACAACTCTTGGGATCACACATTTTTTTCAATACTATGGAAGTCAATGGGGACCATCAACTTTACGGTTACCCATATTCTTAAAAATATTTTCTTTTGTGTTCAGAAGAAGAAAGAAACTCGTACGGGTTTGAGTAAACTAGGACGGAATTTCTTTAACAAAACTAGCAGCATGCATGGATATAGTAAAAATATATTATAAAGCAACAAAAATAAACTATAAGAGGTCTAATGATTTATTTCCATTTAGGATTAACTTGTAAGTGTATGTTAGTAGTATTACTGGTCCAAACACTAGAGTATATATTGAAAACTGCCTTCAAACTGCAAATGGTTTGCTGGCTTTAATTGATCTCAAATACTGACCAAGCTGGTTTAGCTGGTCTCACAGCTTAAAAAGTGCAAAAATTCATCATAAATCAACCAACCTCACCAGACAGGGAGAGTAGATGAGAACAACAAAACAGTTCTTACTTTTACACTTACATTAAACAAGGCGCTAACAGTTAACAAACTAACATATGGCCTTATATTAACGTTACGTCTGTAACAAATATGGCCATTAACAGTGTACACTACACAAACATATTCACTCTATTCGCTAATAAGACATATTGAAGCAAGTTTGAGGGTATATAAATAGCAAATTAATACCAATGTTGTGTCAAAACGAGACAATAGTAACACAGCGCGGGGCCCGTTTCATTGAAACCAGCTGCTGTTATTGCGCTTTAGCCCTTAATGACGACCAAACGCAAAACTCTCCAGGCCTTTCCCCTCTGAATATCCCACCACAGAAGGCTATATATTGATTTAAGCCGCTTTACGGACCTGTAAAATCACCTTATTCCAAAAACAAGGGTCATTTCTTTCTCTTACCTGTTGTGACGGTCGCCATCTTGCCAGGGGAAAAAACCAACGCGTTGCGGAAATCTTGTGACGTCACATCCTCTCCGTCTTCGGAACGAATCGGCTGACCGGAATGTTCCGAATGAATGAACTGAGCAATCACTGGCTCCAAAACATGTTTTATTTAACGTTTTGTTGCTCCAGTGGGTCAATTTGTGTGCAATTACTGGTACAACTGGAAGGTTGTTATTAAGCGGAATTTCTATGACAAACTCAGTCGCCATTCATTACATGGAAAAAGAGATGCAATGCGAAGGGTGTCGTTCTGTCTTACTCAACTCTTTTTCTTTTTCACCTGTGAACGAAAATCTTAGGGCTTTAGTTTATAAACAACAAAAAGGTAAGTAAATGATGATAGAGTTTTTGGGTGACCCATAATTGTATTACTCAATGTGCTGTTTCTATTGTATCCACTAGATGGCGTTATAAGCTCATAAATAACACATCTATATTATATCATGTGTTTGAGTGTCTGAGTTGAGGGTTTTCAGATGCCACAGACACCAAAATATGGTTAAATTGTATTTTAATGAGTCAGTGTAGTTATACATTTAAGTACTGAGTAATATTAATTAAGTACGTGTACTTACAGTAGGGTTACAATGGTTTGTTTTGGGTTAGTTGCACGTAATTATGCCTAATTTATAGTTATTACACATTTACCAAGTGTAACAAGAAAACATAAAATTAAAGCGTTACCCGATTCAATTCATACCATGAAAAAAATATATAGGCAAATATGTTTGAAAAATGAACAGCTAGAGAGTCTTTGTGAATATGTTTATTTTGTAGACATTTCCTTTACAAGAAAAATTGGACGTCATACAAAGATATTAAGATAGGACAGTACACCAAGATTTCACAGTCTAACAATATGAAATGTCATTCTCCATTCATTAAAGGGATAGAAATATAGCATAATGGAGAAAGGGTGAAAAGAGAGAGAACGTCGGATTATATAATTCACAAGGGTCGTTCAGTATGTATTAAATATGCTGTTCAATATGACTCAATATAAACTCAGTCTGCAAAGCACTCTGCCAAACCCACAACCTCAACGACACGTCTGTCATCGGCTTTCTCAGTCAAGAATATACAAACAGTATTGAAAAAGCACCATATTATTTTCAGTTTGAAACGTTTTGTGATGATTCTTGTTACACCCAACTTTGATGATATGAGAAATAGCTCTTTAACAAGAAGCTCTGTTTCACTCATACTGAAGGCAATCTTAAACTGTGCATTAGAAAGTGAAAAAGTTCACTCATCAATCCATCCGTCCCATCACTGAGGTCTCAGAAGAGTAAATCATACACAAGGTAAACTGGAAAGACAAACCACGTTGTCTCAAATCTTCACTGTGACACTGTAGCATCAGAAATGACTTTTCTCATACACTTCGCTTGATTTGCTACAACAGTATCTGATATATTGCATTGCACCGTGTCAATTCAAAGCACTGTGAATTTAAATACCTAGGCTGATCATGTCTAAAACAGCAAAGTGGAAGACCACAGAGTCGCTGATACTGTATCATCTAACCGACATCTCCTTATATGCTATAATATCAGAGACAGATCATATTCGTATAGATACAATACGTTTTGGTGTATGAGGAACAAAAAGCACCAACAGCTGAAAAATCAAAACAACATAAAACTGTTGTGACACACATGTGCTTTCTGATATCATGTTTGTGAAATCACAGCTCTGCCTTCATTACGTCACTCTTTGAGACGGCATAATTCGGTTTTCAATGCTAAATGAGAACATAATTTCATCAAATGGCTCTGTTGGAAAGAGCTCCTTCTGCTTATATTTGAACCTCGGGGTCTAAATTCGACCAATGGAGCAAGAAAAGGCATTTCGATTTAAACAACTGTACAAATATTATCACTTCCACCCAGTAAAATATCCCACACGAAGAAGTCAATGAGAACAATGCACCTCGTCTGTTTGCAAAATACTATATCCACTGTAAAAAAATAATCCTGTAAAAAAACGGCAAACTACTGGCAGCATCATACTGTAAAAATACGGCGTTACTGTTTTTGAAATTAACAGCTAAATACCGTATTGTCAGGTATATCGTATAAAACTTCAATTTAACCGCTATATGCTTTAACACAAAAACAGTAACGTACCGTATAGTTACGGTAAGATGCTGGCGACCACAGCTGCCAGTAGTTTACCATTTTTGTTTTTGTTTTTTTACAGTGTGTAACATGAATTAATTAGGTCTGATTAAAAGTTGTCCATCAAGCCCTGACTATCTCACACAAACACATGCGCGCACACACACACACACATACACACAAACAAGACAAAGGGCAGACAGCACACACTGGACATGATGAATCAATGAGAAACAACCTATACATTGAGACACTCAATTCATTTCTTCTTTTTTTCTTGATAGCATATTTATTGATCTGTTTATGCATTTGTAGATATTTTGCGTCCAGTGTGTTTTGTCCACAGGGTTTGATGAACAAGGGCTGTGGGATCAACCTCATTGACAAATCAAGCACAGCACAAACCTGTGACACCACAGTTTCAATACAGTCATTACACATTTCCAATGAAAGGCAGTGACAATGCTTTTCATGTTAAGGTAAAGCGGGGCTGTTATTGTTTATTATAACATACTTTTGTTCTTTTAGAAAAATATCTATATTTAAACCAAAACCAAGTGCTTCAAGCTCTCCCTTCTGTCTTCATTGACAAAAATAACATTCATATATTACATTACAATCATTGTGTATATATATACACACTGAATATGTATATATATATGCATACATAATATATTTATATATATAGGTTTAGACATAAAAAAGGTTCATTCATAGTGCACAACATGCCTTTTTAGTTGCCAACATGAGCTAATTATGAAATAATAATAATAATAACTGCAGTAAGACAACAGTAACAGATAAAAAGGAGCAGCTAAAAGCCCCACAAAATTCTTCCATTTGGCAGCAACGGCACAATCGAGAGAAAAAGAGAAAAAGCATCATGAAGAAAAAATAAAAAAAACAGTAACTCAAAACATCAAAAACATTCACAGGAAAGTAAACAGTTCATATTCAAAAGCACATCCCGTCCTTTAGGTAGGCCACCGTCGCGTGTTCCTTCCCTCTGCAGCCGTCATTTGTGCTTTTCCCATTTTAACAACAACAAGAACAACAAGAACAACCCCTTAAAGAAAGAAATCAACTGGACAGGTAGTCCTCTGTGGCTTCCATTCACAATCAAAGCCGAGAGGCCTCAACTCAAGGACTTTTAGAAGCACAGAGGTCACTCATCCAAAACTGAGGTTGTCTTTTTTTTCTCTTTATTTTGGGTCACTCATTATAATGCTCTTCAAAGCCAGAGTGTAGATCCACTCTCATATGCGCTTAATACTATCGTTGAAACAATTTTTTTCAGCTCTCATCATCTCATACCTCCAGATCCTCTGTTAGCTAGTGTGTTTCCTCCTCTTATCCGAAATCCTCAGCGCTGAGGAGGAAAAAAAAAGAGTCCCGTTCCTTTAGCCTGTGTGGTCAGACGGCGTTTGATCTGTGGCTGGTTCGTTTAGACGTCTGCTCATTGTGAAGTTCCGGTCCGTGCGAGAGGGAGGGGGGGGGTTTGTGGTGTCGGGGGTGTGGGATGACGCTCACTCAAGGATCCACGGGCTATCAGGGTCCAACGGACTCTCAGGGGCTGAAGGCTTCAGTGAGAACCAGAGGTACATAAAGACAGGAGAGAGGAGAAACAGATGTGGAGATGGACAACGGAGGGAGAAAACAAAAAAGAGAGATAGGTAGGTTGTCATAGGAAGACGTCAGGTGTGGATGAACTGGATGGAGACTAGCCAAAGCAAAACCCACAAAGCAGTTCTGCCCCCCCTTTTTTGCTTAGACAAATACACAGCAGGCATCAGGCGTGAAGAGAGAGAGGACGGAGATGTAAGCTGGAGCGTGAATAAAAGATGTGCTTGCATTGATACGTGTCAAACGGATTCAAATTAAGTGTGTGTAAGTGTGTGTGTGGGGTACTGACTCATCTTGATATTAAGCCTGAATTCATTGTGAATTAATATACACTTACATTATCTGATGAAGTCACTCAGACACTAACGCATCTGGGCCCCGCAGGGCTTAACTGTTAAGGATCAATATGATGAGGACGTTTGAATGTGTGTGTGTGTGTGTGGTCGAGATAGGCAAGCAGAGGCAGAGAGAGCTCTCAGAGTGCAAGAAGCGAGGGTGAGTTCAGGGAATCAGACGACTGATCGCTGCTGCTGGTTCGCTGGTTAGCGCTGGCCCCGCAGGCTCCCTCTGGGTAGGTGAACACAAATGAAGATGTGTATGAGGGGATGTAGCTGCAGGCGTCGGGGTTACCGCCACCGTCGGCAACAAGACACGGGCCGTCCGGCGCCGGCTGGCCCTGCCCATAGAAAGAACTAGAAAAGGCTACCTCCTGCATCATCCCTGGCTGCTGTTGTGCTGGGGCCGGCTGTGTCTGCGTGGGCTGTGGAACCGGGATGTGGTGCTGGTGTTGTTGGTGGTGGTGGAGGTGGGACGAGTAGGCGGGCGGCAGGTAGAACGAGTCCTCCTTCACAGTCAAACCCACCACGGAGACAGAGGGCCCCTGCGGGGACGTCTGCGGCAGCGGAGCGGGGGGCTGGTCCTGATAGGGCATTTTGCAACCGGGTTGGTGGGCGACCAGGACGAACTCGAGGCGCTCCTTCTCCTTCTGCAGCTCGGATATTTCCGCCTCCAGCTCGGCCTTCTCCTCCTCCAAAATGTCTGTTTCCTTATGTTGGAGAGACGAGAGGAGGGACACGAGGGGACAGAGATTATATGAGCACAAAAACGAGCACTACTTCAGAAGAGAGAGCAACCACGAAATAAACTTTGTCGTCTCGATTGCGAAATTGCTCAAATGTTCCCATACACTCTCACAAAAAAGGTACAAAAGCTGTCACTGGTATGTGGACATTTTAATATGTACATTTAGGTGTTAATATGGACATTTTAAGTGCTAATATGAACAATTTAGGTGCTAATATGTACATTTTAGATGTTAATATGTACAATTTAGGTACTAATATGTACATTTTAGGTGTTAATATGTACATTTCAGGTGCTGATATATACATTTTACGTGTTAATATGTACATTGTAGGTGCTAATATGTACATTTCAGGTTCTAATATGTACAATTTAGGTGCTAATATGAACATTTTAGGTGTTAATATGTACATTTTAAATGCTTATACGTACATTTCAGGTGCTAATATGTACATTTTAGGTGCTAATATGAACATTTCAGGTGCTAATATGAACATTTCAGGTGCTATATGTACATGTTAGGTGCTAATATGTACCTTTAAGGTACAACACATTCTCACCCCAAGGCGTCACCTTTGACCATGCTTTAATATCTGAAGCTTTAGGCGCCCTTTAGCGTCAGTTACATGACGTGATCCCACATAGCGTCATCTAACTGATGCTAAAGGAAAGTGTCAGTTAGATGACGCGGTTAGGTTTAGGAGTGGGGTTGGGGTAGGGTTACACGCGATGCTAGGGCGTCATCTAACTGATGCTAAAGGGCACCTAAAGCGTCAGATATTGAAGCATGGTCAAACTGGTTCCCAAGGCGTCAGTTAGCTGGCGTCAAGGCGTCAGTTAGCTGGCGTCAAGGCGTCAGTTAGCTGACGCCTTGGGGGTGAGAATGGGCTGTAAGGTACCAATATGCAGCCTTTAGGTAGAAAAGTGTACCTTTTGAAAAGGTACAGCTTTTTTTTCTGAGTGTGTGGCCATACATTGATAGATCGGCAGAGGGTTGGAAGACTGTATTCACACTTAGGACCCGCCACTGTCCTCCATCTCTCCGGCTCCGCCGCATTAGGAATTAGTTTGATTGGACAGAAGTTTCAATAATTTAATTCAAATCTAAAATGTATAATTATTTATAAATATTTAATATTTTGGTTACACTTTATTTTAGGGTCCAGTTCTAACTATTAACTAACTATTACCTATGACTCTACACTCTTAGAAAAAAGGGTTCTATACATGTAGCATAGGGTTCTTTACTCAACTCCAAAGGACATTTTATGCTAAAAAAGGTTCAATAATGACAAGAAAGAACACTTTTGGCACAAAGGTTCTTTAAAGGCTATTATTCATTCATATATTACATTATTCTGCAACATTTTGTAGTTGTAATTAAGTTATTGTTTATTAAACTGTTGTAGTAACTTAATATCACATTTTAATCGTGCTGATTTTTGGAGGATAAAAACTGAAATGGCACTCTTTGTGTGATATTGATTAATGACATTTTTTTAACCCCCATCTCTTGAATTTTATGATCATAAACATGCACTGCATTTTGGGGGTTCCAAATACGTAGCGCTTTAGAACCTTTTAAGGTCCTATATAGAACCTTTTCTTCTATGAGTGAAATTACTGCTTATTAATAGTAATATTAATAGCATTATCATGCCGAACAAGGCATCGATATGTGATTTATAAGTACTAATAAACAGCAAATCTCTCAGCATGCTAATAAGCAACTAGATAATAGTGAGAATTGGACCACTAAAGTGTTACTCATACTTCAAACTCAGTCAAATTCGTGCAATATGTCGAACCCTCAAACAAGACTATAATTTTAAAACGATCCCATTTTCCACAAACAAAAATGCAAAAATAAGCTTTTCTCTGTTCCATCGAGAAAAACAGTCTGACTAAACGGCTTGACTTTTTCGTGTGCGGAGAGACAGATGTGGCCATGTTTTCATGGGAGAACTGAAATATACATGCTGTTTAATTACATCTGATACGGTACTGTTTCCGATTTCGGCCATTACAGCATACGAGGTCTGACCACAATAAAGCGCTGAGCAGCGTTTAGTGGTTCTGACTGAGACTCTGGTGTTTTGCTGTTGTCTGACCACTCAGCCATGACCCACCCCTCCGTCTCCCCACCGGCCGTCCTGCCCAGAGAGCGAGGGGGCACGCTGTGGGCCCAAACCTTGCAATTTGTCTTCCACATGGCTCGTAGTTGCGCTAATGAATCAGACTTGCGAAACCCCAAACCGTTGGGGGGGAAAAAGAAGGACGTCACCACATTTGGCCCGGTTTATGTGAGCGTGGGAGAGAGAATTTTTAGATGATGAGTTTAGTGAGGGTGCACACACGACCAGAGGGCAATTTGCCCTGTAATAAATACCAGGGAAAAAACAACACATTTGTGTAAAAAGAGAGAGAGAGTATCTCGGGTTTCTGGATGAGAACGGAACAATCGTGTCCCCACGTCTGACTCGTTCGCGTCACGTTTCCACTTTCTCCCGTTGCTCCCAGAAAGGTCTGGAAAGCGGGAAATATCGTCGACCGAAGCCAGGCAGTTGGAAAACTGATTTTGTGGGGTAATGCCACATCACAATTCAGACATGTCAAAGGATAGACACACTCCTCTTAAAGTCTTACAGAGCTGACATCACAAGCTTAAGGAGCATGAAATATAGGACACTGACAGGGAGAGGAGAATGAGTGATTACGCTAAGTATAAAAATGAAGGGTGTGTGTTATAAGATGTAGGCTAAGATACCCCATTTGTAGAGACACCCAGAGACATACAGTCTGGCCCCTAATGCTCCCAATGATGAGGGAGATGTGCCTGACCTCAAAGGCAGCTCGGAGCCAAAGCCATGTGTAACATTACATTTTAGGCTGCCGGCTTTGCGGCGGGGGCTCCTCTCGTGCTCATGACATCACTTTCCCTGCCGCCTGCGCGCACGCTCTCACAAATATAATGAAATTATACGTCTGGTTCGTAGAGCGACATGTTGTGATTCAGCGCGGCGTTCGGTGCTTTCGTGGGAGTTGCACTCGGTCGAGAAGATGAGGGCAGAGGTCATTTCGAGTGGTATGACGTGAAATAAATGGTCCAGCTGCTCCAGATGTGGGCAGCCTCATTATCATGAGGTGAATTACAGTAAAACATTACCAATCTCTTGCCTGTAATGAGCTTTACAGATGCGGCTCAAACTCGTGGTCTTGTTTCCCGACTGAGGACTCATTCCGAAAGCTCATTTTACCTGGTTAACGTGCCCCTCGGGCTCCGGCAGGGACAGGACAGCGAGGGGAACCCTCAACATTGCTTCAAAGAAATATGGGCTCTGATTATTGTTGCTTCATTGTTGTACATCGACAGTTGAAATAAGATTCAAAGAGTTCACTTGCACAGCCTAGCCTGGTTCAACCAGACTCTCGTAGATTTCGTTTATACATAGAGTCTGGCCTCTGTCCATTGAGAGACGTTTACTTCCTTGAAGGCTGGTTCTCTGTTAAAGTTCAAAACTATTGGATCTGCCCAGAGTCACTCAGGATCTGCCATAGCCAATCGCTAACGTGTGGTCGTGACGTATGTCATGCGCCGAAACGGCTGGAAACAGCCATAGAGGAAACAGCGAGCCTGAATGACCAGAGGATTATGTTTACAATAGGATTTCAGTCAACGAGAGCTGCAGGGTATGTTAATCTAGGAACAACTATTAATTCGAAATGTATATTTGATACGAAGGACAGTGATATATTCATTCAACGGTCGTATTCATTCAGCTGTGTCTAATCATTACAAATATGCGGACGCCGCTGTTGTCATTTCTTATCTGCCGCAAATGCTGTACAGTGAATGATCTGTCTCTATCTGCAGATGTGTAATAAACAACATTTTTGCATATTACGTCTTATTGTTTCTTAATTACCTTAATTACGGTCTTCAAAATATGTGTTTGTACATTTTTATATGGCATTTAGTTTTTTTTTCCTAAAACAAATTAACCATCTAAAACTGAAAATCAAATTATGGTCTTCAAAGTATGGGTTTTCACATTTTTATTACTGACAATTATTTTTTAAAAATTACAACCAATTTGTATGATTTACAACATGTAAAACTGACACACCAACCTCCTGCACGAGTTACTACAAAGGGGCTCAAAATGTTCTATTCATCACTAGAATCAGTGAATTTACTGTTGGGAATATGAGCTAAGTTACTGACATAACTCCTGAGTGCATATTCAACAACAGTTTAGCAGCCAGGACTCGGGGCTTCCGAACACCAGGCTACAGCATCCATCCAAAATGTCACGGTCATAGTGCAGACCGGGCTGCCCACCAAACTTCCAGCCTAGTTATATAACATGTATTCGTGGTTTTTCTTTTTTCAAAAGTCTTATTTTTCATAAACTTCACCTTTATTTTAAGCCGCGCTCTCCTCTGACCTCGAACGAGCGGTTGACTTCCTGAGTCTATGAAAGAACAGCCTCATTTTGAACATCATCCAGGTGGATGCTGCACACTGGTGGTGGTTGAGGAGATTCCCCTCTAGTTCATTTCATCATTCTCAGAAATTTTTAGGTGCTTTAAGAGCAGGCTATTTCCGAGCTCACCAAGGCAGTCAAGGAGTTGACTATGCAGCATTCAGTGTCTGTTCCACAGAATTATGTACCCGTATCTAAGCCACCTCCCATCTGTTTCAGATGCAACGGGGTTGGGCATATCGCTAGACATTGTACTGTGAGACGGGGTGGGAGACCCAAGAGTGCTGGCAGGACAACTGAAGGGCAAGAAAAACAAGGTCCTTCTGTTGCGGGCTGACAGGCAGCACAAGGGGTAGTATCTGGTTCACCACCTCTGGAAACTAGTCGGGACAGGTTCTTTGAACGGGCTGTTGGAACGTGCCCGATGGTAGACTTGAAAATCAAGGGTGTTCCAGTGTCATGCTTGTTAGACACTGGTAGTCAGGTCAGTACTATTACTGAGGGGTTCTTCCGAGAGCATTTTTTGGGGATGATCATGATGTGTTGTCTACCTCAGGTTGGCTCAAGATCACGGCAACCAATGGTTTAGACATTCCATATTTGGGTTACATGGAGCTGGACATGGAAGTGATGGGGATGACCCTGCCTGAATGTGGTTTCTTGGTCGTTAAAGAAACTCCTAGCCCGTCATCTACGGCTGTGCTCATTGGAATGAATATCATCAGTAAGTGCCAACAGATTGGTCACGCTGAGTTTGACACCACGCTGGGTGGTAGGCTAGATTCTGATTGGAGGGCAGTTTTCCAGCAGGCACAATCAGTTGGGTTAGTTGAGCGAGTTTCATTTGCACGGGTCGTGGGTAAGACTCCTACTCATGTGCCTGCTTGGTCGGCAGCTACTGTCCTGATAACAGGAAAGGAAACCAGATGGTTGGTAGAACCAGCAAATACGCCCTCACCAGGAGGTTTGATTGTAGTACCTACCTTGAGCACGCCAGAGTTACCTGTGAGTCCAGTGAGGGTACTTAACTTGTCTCAGGAAGATCTTTGGCTTCAGCCTAGGGTCCGTCTAGGTATGTTGTCTCCAGTTGATGGTGATAGTGTGGGTTCGTCCTGCGAAGTGAGGTTTCAGCGAATCTCAACATACATAGAACGGGTTATTATGGGGGTAGGTGATGGTTAGCCTCAGTCCCAGTCAGTCTTGGATCACATTGATATGGGAGGCACACCCGAAAAGCAGGTTCAGTTAAAAACTGTGCTGAGCAAGTATTCAAGCGTGTTTGCCCTGGATGACGATGATTTGGGTTATACAGATAAGTTTCAGCATGAGATACATTTGACTGATGACGTATCAGTGAATCAGCCATACCGGCGAATTCCATCAAATCAGTACCAGGAGGTCAGAGAGCACATCACCAAGTTGCTGAAAAAGGGTGTAATTCAGGAGAGTGGGAGTGCTTAAGCCTCACCTGTGGTACTGGTGCGCAAAACTGACGGGTCGCTACGGTTGTGCGTAGATTATCGAAAGCTCAACGCCAAGACGAGGCGTGATGCATTTTCACTACCCAGAATTGATGAGAGTTTCGATGCCCTCGGGGGAGTAAAGTTCTTTTCAACGGTAGACTTGGCCTATGGGTATAATCAGATTGCAGTGAGTAACCGGGATAGGGCCAAGACGGCGTTCATCACACCTTTTGGTTTATTTGAGTACCGAAGAATGCCGTTTGGAGTCTGCAATGGACCATCTACCTTTCAGCGGCTCATGCAGTCTGTTATCATGTCAAGTCAAGTCGTATTTATTTATAAAGCACATTTAAAAACAGCTTCCGTTGACCAAAGTGCTGTACATATAAAATCAGTTAATCAAAAACAATCACAAAATAATAAAATACAATGGATCATTACATAATAGAAAATAAAACATACAATAGTGGAACGGCCAAAGTAACCTGCTTAATCAGTGTTGAACGCTATGGAAAACAGGTGTGTCTTTAGGCTGCTTTTA
>JAOTRC010000002.1:2947255-2958838 GCA_027497675.1 Cyprinella lutrensis | reverse complement strand
AAGGGCAAAATTAGCAACATAGACCAAAAAACTATTTGCCACCAGGCTGTAAACATGTTTTTTTCTGCTGTGAAGTTAGACATTTTTACATGAGGGAAATACAGATTTGACTCGCTTTTGCAGCCAGCCTCATGCGTCCCCTCGATGAATTGCAGTTTAAGTCACTTCCGTGTTGGCTTCAAGAGAGAGACGGGGAGGTTGCCCCTTGATGGTAACTTTAATAGAGCATCACATTCCCGCCCACAGCCGGTGCCGGAAGTAAAAATTCAATAAAATTTCTCCATTGACATTTGAGAAATAAGCCATAAAAACGTTGTAACACTCAGCCTAATTAAGGCAGGATACACTACTAAATATACGATTTATACCCTCTATAAATTCTTTAAATGGAATTGTTCTATTTGCTCAAACCATAAACAAAACAACAATCAAGATTGAATAATACCTCAAAGTGTATTCGATACAAAGCACCAGCAATACATGTATACAAACTATGAAATAAGTCCAGTGAGTGTGTGAGTGTTCCAGTCCAATGTATGTGTGTGCGTTGAATCGGGCTCACCGTCCGTGCACTTGACGAGGAACAGCTCTGTCCTGTGATGCGATCTCCAGGGTAAAATAATCCACAAGAATATTTCCACAAAGAGTTCAATAATCACAGTCAATGACAAGCCAAAGGAGTAGTGCGATCGATCGCTAGTCCCAAAAGAGCAATGTTTGCGTTGCTCTTGAACGCCGCTTTTCCGGCTCTTATAAACGGAAGTAAAAGTCATTAACCCAGCTGATCAGACTGACGTCACGGGGATTCCCTGGAGTTCCGCGACGGAACTCTCGCGGGTAAAACCAGGAACACAATCACATGTCCGGGGAATAAACAGAGGAAGAATAATTATAAATAAACAGCTGTCTGGTAAGCATCATATACTTCCCAGCAATATAAATATTCATTCCTTATGTGGCCTAGCTACAACGTAACCATACAACCATAACCATACTTAAAACCAGCTACGGCTGTACTAAGTGATTGTATATGCTCATTTAAACGGCAAAAGTTCATGGGGCACTAACCTTGTTTTTAGATAAAACCTTTTAATTTGTGATGTATTGGATAAATACTATGCACCTCTGAGAACCCCCCACGCCATTGGATGTGTTCAGTTGCCACAGCACAGCCTATGAGCGAGCCAGATGCTCAATGTTTTAGCATGTGGAGCTGCAAATGTGTTTGCTCACGTGGCCGTCGTCAGATTTGTCATTCAAGTCACTCAAAAGCCTTTTTCACTGTGGCTTCAGTAGATTTTTGTGAGGCACGGTGGTTTATGGGAGGAGTTTCTTTGCTTGGAAATGAAAATATGTACACATGGATGTACCCTCGACTTTTTTGGATTTTCTCTGTTTTTTTCGGGGGGGGGGTTTTTTCTCTTAGTTTTTTTCGTTTTTTTTTTTTCATCTCGAAATGATATGTTGTATGCTTATAAGTTCAGCCATAGCTGGTTATCCTCAGACATGCTCTAATACTCTTAGATATGGATTTTACAAAATTCCAATGGAAGAAATGAATGGGAAATTTACTTCCTGCACCAATGCTCTCTTGGGCTGTGGGCAGGACTGTGATTAATATTGTTAACTATTGTTAAGTAAGTTTTAAAAGTCCAAAAAGTGCATCCCTCCATCATAAAAGTAATCAATATGACTCCAGGGGTTAATAAAGGTTTTCTGAAGCGAAGCTATGTGTTTTTGTAAGAAATATATCCATATTTATTACTTCCTGTAATCACTGGCTTCCGGTAATACCTGTTCACGAGTCTTCAGTAGTTCGTGTGGAAGAGTGACCTCTGACCTGACGCATGACGAAGAATGTGGGAGCAGCATAAGCTCAGGTGAGAGTTGTTCTGACTAGGCAACAAACTCAAGCTCCTCCCACATTTATCTTTAAAAAATGTTAGACTTCTAACTCGAGACCTGTGTTTTGTTTTGCTCGATCCTCTGATCTTCTGCGCTCATCTCTCGTATTGTTTTGAATAGGGAAAAGTGAAATGCTCAAATGGCAGAATAAGTCCCGCCTTCTAAATTTGAGCCAATCTGTGATCATTGTGTCACTGCAGCCATTAGAAGCTCCAGTTCCCGTAGAAACAGACAGACGCACTTTCACTGCGCATTAGCATTAGCTTGATCCAGCCTGAAAAATTACGTTTTGATTTGAGCGTTTAGAAACAACAATTACGAGACAGTTGTTGTCAGATTTCATTGGTGATTTCAAATATGATGTTTATTCGTAATCTTGCCGAACAGTTTTGGAGACTTATATGTTTCCCCATTCAAAGAGATAGGAGCTGAGCTTGCTGCCCGAGAGGCGTTTCAAAGATGGCCGCCGAGTGAATTGACTGGTCTTAAAGGGACTTTGCTCACGTACGGCTGTTACCAGAGCGCCAGTGATTATAAAGTTACAAATATGGATATTTTGTTTACAATAACAAATCGCTTCGCTTCTGGAGGCCTTTATTAACCCCTGGAGCAGTATGGATTACTTTCATGATGGATGAATGTGCTTTTTTGGACTTCAAAAACTCAGGCTCTATTTACTCCCATTATAAAGTCTGGAAGAGCCAGGATATTTTTTAATATAACTCAGATTGTGTTCGGCTGAAAGAAGAAAGTCATATACGCCTAGGATGAGGCTTGAGGGTGAGTCAATTATAGGATAATTTTAATTTTTGGGTGAACTACCCCTTTAATGTGCCTTCAGATAGGTTGAGCATAACCAGTGTGAAGCACCATTCATCAGGAGTAAATTAAAATGCATCTGATTTTTGTTTTCGTGAGTGGCATATGAGCAGATGAACCGGCCCTTTAAGTTACAAATGCGTGTTTTTCTTACGCAATCCATTCTCACTTCTGCAATGAAGGTGGACTGTGTCACTTTATTGTTCTTCTTCTGACGACCTCCGCTCACCTCTCTCTCCAGAGCTCTGGGTCACCTCCACACATCTGGGAGCCATTTCCTCCCCAAAGGACTCACTTCCTGTGGGCAGACGCCGAGGAGGAGGGGAGCTTCTGCCTAACATGGAGGTGTTTCTGCAAGAGGTCGTGCTGGGATCAGCGAAAAGGTGAGATTGAGCCAGTTCTAGGTCATGAGAAATCTACGTCTGACCTCTACGGCAAGAAAAGAAGACGTTATTTTTTAAGCGATAGTCCAAAAATGAAAAAAATGAAAAAAAAATCCTGTCGTTATTTACTCACCTTCATCTTATTCCAGCATTGCTGCTATTTTGTTGGTAGAAAGTTGAAAGAATCTTCACACAGATCTTTTTGTCAAGCTCCAAATATACAGTATATATATATATATATATATATATAGACATTTAAACTGATTTTATTGACAGTTTTTTTGCTGGTAAATTATTCCTTTCATAGAACACTATAAACAATCCTCAGTTAAAACCCTTTTAATTGTTTTTGTAATTCAAAAGCAAGTTGGCATTTGTGTCCACTATCGGACTGCTCTGAACATTCATAAATAAATACAGATTTTCATGAAATGAAACATCCCTTATTCTGAGCTCATGAAGTATATTTACATTCTAAAACCAGCTTAATAATTACCGTTCAAAGCATTAAAATGCCACAGGCATCATAAACTTGATCTTCATTAGCTGACCAAACATCAAACTAAAGCAAAGTCACACGACACAGACAAACTTTTAAAGATCTAAACAGATCTGTAAATTCTGATGGATATTGGATAAATAGCTTTGGGCTTTTGTTCCGCACAGGCGGAATTTCCTTAAATTCGTTTTTGAAGCTGCGTCTCCAAAGGACCTTTTAATGTCTGCATGGGCATCTGGTTTCTGCCCGATTCAAGATGGGTTCTTTTCATTCAAGTCTTATGTAAATGCTATTGAACAAAAATAACTGCCAGGCCGGAAGATTCTTCCAATAACCCCATCACACCATATGTCCGATGCCCTTTATCGCTAATGTGTCATTTCAATCTTCCAGCAATCAAGATGATGAGCTTAACTTAGATTTATGGTTGATGAACAGAGGGTTCATATACACCAACACTATTTCACAGAAGAAGCAAAGTCATTTTGGGATTGGAACGACATGGCGGTGAAAAAAACGATGACACAATATTCATTTTTTTATGAACTGGTAACACTATAGCATAAGGTTCATTAGTTAACATTAGTTAATGTATTAACGAACTTGAACTAACCATTTGTTACTGTATTTGTCAATCTTTGTTAATGTTAGCTAAAAATATATACAGTTGTTCATTGTTTGTTCATGTTAGTTCACAGTGCACAATTAATACAATTTTAATATTGTATTCGTGAAATGCTGACATTAACAACAAAGATTAAATCCTGTATAAAATGCTGTTGCAATTAGATCATGCTAACTAATGTAGTTAACTAATGAACCTTATTGTAAAGCTTTATCCCTTTAAGCACTTTGCAAACAAGGACCAAGTCTGACATATAAGACGCCATCAAAAAGGTTAAACTACAAAGAATGAACACAGAATTGTTTCCCTGAATCCACTGCAGTATAGCGCACCTTTGTTTCAGATTTTTTTTTATTACAGCCTAATTAAATTTAAGAGGCAGCACTGTGTGGTAGCTTGTGGGGAAAGGCCCTGCTCTGTCGGGCTCATGTTTGTTCATGTGGGAGGAGGGGAGCTATACGTTGATTTAATAGCGTTTCCACTTCAAAGTGGACGTTATTGCTGGGTTAGGGTCCCCTATTACCTGCAGAGCCCACGGATGCTTTAACAAGCATTGAGGAAAGGAAAGGGCTCTTTGAATACTGAACCCCTGTTTAAAATGGGGCTAAACGAGAATTACAGTTCCATCCTTCTTATAACTGTGGTTTATACACGTACAACACATGCACATTTGCCCTTTTATATCACAGTAAGACTTCCTGACTTGAAATTAAGCAAATTACTATAGCTTAACCCTAAACCCTAAACATTTGGGAAATGTGAAATTAGACAATGCCAAATTTAGTTTCTAGTTTTCCCTCATTGTAAATGTAGGTTTTATATTTGTGGGAAAATTTGGACACATAATGAGTCCACATTGAAAAACTAGGATTTTGTTGACTTTAAACCTGAAAATAAATCTACCATGAAGAAATATTTGTGAATCTCTTTGTACAGGCGAGCAGATTTTCCTGCCTCTAAATCCACAAGATGCTCTTTGGATCGTTATCAAATCAAATAAAAAAAGATTTGTACATGTCTGAAAATCATGTTGGTTTTTCAAATAAACTTTTTACCCATAATGATTTTATTATTGATGAATTAGAAATGATTGCAAAATTGAGGCATTTTCTCAAGGGATCTCAGACTTCGGAGCCATTCCTTTATGTGATCCTCTAAAATAGCTCTAAATAAAAAAGAAATCAACTGATTAAAGAAATATTATTCTTTCATATGACCATGCAGTGTGTATTGTGATGCCTCAGATATGTATCAGACCACAAGATGGCAGACATGCACTGGAAAAAATGAATGTGCTTTATCTAATCAGAAAAAAATGGGGTAACAGATTACAAGCAATATTATTAATTAAATTTAACAAATTAGAATTGAGTAATAATTATTCAAAATAATTCCTTAAAAGTAAACCATTTAAAATGAGTAAAACTTACAAAAAAACTTACATTTAAGTCGCCATTATGGTGATCGGTGTTTGTTTTAGGTTTCCCCTTCAGTGATTCAGCTCGTTGACATCAGGTGTCTTCAATGATGGCGATATAAAATAAAGAGTTCTTAATAAATCTCTGACGTCTGTCTGTTATTGAGATATTTTTGTTTAATTTTTTGGTGTAAACTTTTAAGAAATAATTTGATTAATTATTTCTAAATTCTAATTTGTTAATTTTTAATTAATCATTAATAATATTGCTTGTAATCTGTTGCCACAATTTTAATGATTAGATAAAGCGTATTAATTTTTAGTGTTCTGTGTCACATGATCCTTCAGAAATCATTCTAATATGATGATTTGATTTAAAAGGTACATATTATTATCATGCAAAAATATATATTGTTGTGTAGTCCTTGATTTTAAGTCAGGATTATTCGATTAGGAAGGTGATGAAAGAACAGCATTTATTTGAAATGGAAATCTTTTGCATCATTATAAATATCTTTAGTGTTACTTTTGATCAATTTAATGCATTTGTAAAACATAAATAAATAATAAAAAGTTAATATTGTTAACATTTAGTTAACAATTGAATTATATTTAAACATTGATACAAAATGATATTTAAACACACTCATTAGTGATTAGTTACATACCCTGAAGTATCAGTGTGAGGTTTTATGCCACAAGTTTCACATTTTCAGTTTTTTTCCTATAGTCACTTCTCAAACTTTATAGAGAGAAGTTCGGAACTTGCCAAGAAGTGAATTATTGATGTGGGCTACTGACTACAGAATAAAGAAGCATTTACTCCGTGTGGGTTTGCCTGAATTAATAATAACATGAGACTAAGACAGGGGATGAATTCTTTCTTTACAAAACCCACCAATTTTCCAGTAAATGACAGATGTCTTCTCGCAAAACTGGACCCAGCCATTATCGACAGCATCAGTTTACGGTGCGCATCAAACATTCAGCAGACGCTCTATTGTCTGCACTGCGTTCTTCTATTTTCCGCCTACATTGTTAAACATGCGCAACATGCAATTTTGACAGCATTCGCAACGTCTGTGTCGACAGAACTGTTTGAAGGAACCATCGGCAGTTAATTGAGCCAATGTTATGGAACTTGTTGACAGACTGGATATGCAATATGTAATTGCAACATTTCAAATATTTATTTAGAATTACATTTAGAGTCTTGAACAAAAGATTTGATTTTTTTCCCCCTTAAGTATCTTTCTATCCCTCTACCCAGACTTCAGGAATTCCCTCCACACTAGCCATAGCTATAGTTTCCATGGAGACACACACTGACTGTATAAGACCTGTACATGCAGATGTGTGCAGTGGCCCAAGAGCCACAGAGCTTCATTGAGATATTAAAGTAGACATTTCTTGCTGCCAAACACCATGTCAAGCCCCTTTCCCACTGGATTTATGGCAGTTGATGTGGTAAGTGGCGTCGACTGCAGAGTGCAGTATGAATACACTGCAACAGAAAGCAATGGACTGTTGATTCATCCCCCGTGTCTGTGGGCTTGCACACTTGATCAATACTAATCCCCTCATCCGTCACAGGTCACATCCAGTTGTACATCTCTCACTGTCAGCACATGAGTGCACATGAAGCGATTCTCAAGACACTGGTTTAACAGTCCCCTGGGATGAGCTGCTAAGTAAACTTCTCATTTATACGTACATTCACATTACATTCAGGATGCTTATTAATACACTAAATAAACATAAAAATAAGACAAAAGTGATTTATTTTGTCAAACTCTTTGATATAGATTAGAGTCCGACCGATAAAGGATTTTGAAGGCCGATACCGATACAAATATTTTTGGGTTTTAAAATCCGATATTCCGATATATCAGCCGATATTTTTAGTATTTTTTAATTTTTAAATTTTGTCATGCTTATTTGAGTTACGAGAACTGATGGATGTTCTTTTAATTGTTATTCAAGCAATGTATGTCTCGTGACCAACTCAGCGAGTGTTGAGTAGAGTGCCCTCTGGTGGACAAACTATACAACTCCAACACTCATGACATGCTTCAAGTGTGTTTCGTCCGTTTTTTTATTTTATTTTTGAATAATTAATTTATCGGCCATTCTAACTGCCGATACCTATAGTTTGGAAAATGCCTAATATCGGCCGATAATATCAGTCTGCCGATATATCGGTCTGGCTCTAATAAAGATATTTCTGTCTATTGATATTTATAATTTGTTAATTTGTCATCTTAATTTTTTTTGAGCTTGTCACAAATGCATTCTGGGATGCTCAATAGGAAGCCTATGGCCCTGTTCCGAACGGCACACTTCATGTGTACTTGTGATCTTGTACACGTGTTCATTAAAGGGTTAGTTCACCCAAAAATTAAAAAAATCTGTAATCAATTACTCTCTCTCGTGTTGTTCCCAACCTGTAAGACTTTAGTTCATCTTCAGAACACAAATGAAGATCTTTTTGATGAAATCTGAGAGCATTCTGTCCCTCCATTGACACCTACACAACTGAAACTTTGCCACTTCAAAAAGTTCATAAAAAGATTGTAAAACTAATCAATATGAATTGAGCCAAATTTAGTCAAAATTTTCTGAAGAGACTTTTTAGTTTTAGAACTATTTTTAACCATTTTTTTAACCAGTAAATTGCAAACAAGTAGAAAGCCATGTTAATTCATTAAAAAGAGTGGGGTGCCTGAAGAACATTTGGATATTTAAAATTTCAATTTTTAAAATTTACATTTTTATTTTAATTGAAATTGTTACAATTGGGGCCCTTTAAATGTTGCTGTGTACAACAGGGGGCTTCGGAGTCAAAAAGGTTGAGAAAAGTACAAATTTGACCTATAGTAGGTGTTATACGAAGCGTAATCATTTTTAAACAGACTTGCATACAGTATGACGCCTTAAAAGTCTGCCAAGGCAGCTCACTAAGCTCTAGAACAGAGCCAATTTGTACTTTTGCTACTTGCTATGGTCTATTCTAGCTAAATTTTAGACTTTACTAGCATATAGATGTCCTCCATGCTTTAAGACATGGACTAAAAGTAAAAAACACAACTTCAAACTTCTATTGGGTTTTTGAAAACAATAAAAAAAGGACTCAGCTAAACCTAATGAACCCAATTTGTTTTAAGATCCATTATTAGAATGTATCGTGGTGATAAAATAATTCCACTCAATCCCTTTTGGTCAGTGAATAGACGTGTGATTTGGCCTATTACACTGAATCAATAGACAGCTCAAGGCCAGATGCATAACTTTCTTAACCGACACAGGATTCATTCTCGCCTTCATCAATAATGTATATAAATGGACAGCATCAAATAAGATCTCAGACTTTAGCAGAGATTCGACCTCCAACAAAGAGTACAGGCAACAGCAGGTGGGAAAATCAAAATCAAAACTAGATTCCCTTGAAACTGGTTTTAGAGGAAACTCTATTCATAATGCAGGCGTGTGTCAAAGCGATTAAAGTGTGGGAGGGAAAAAACTCTTTCTGAAGGTTGAAGAAAACTTCTGGCCACAACAACTTTTTATTTTATTTTATGTGTGCCTGAAGTAAAAAATAAATAAGTAAAAACAAGTTTGCAGTGGACTCTCTGCAAATGAAAGATGTTCACAGTAGCCCTCACACTGTATTCACTTTATAGCCCTTAATCCTGTAATTGTGGACAAATGAGGGCAAAGAGGGCTCAGGTGTGATAATATTTTTTATTTATTATAAATGTTATATCACTGTCTTTGATAAAGTTTTGTCTATCCATTTACGGTGTTTTGTTTTATTTTGAGGGTATTTTTGAATTTATTTACTTCAAAAAGTACCATATTTTCTATGTAAATAATTTCTATGTAAATTAATTACTATGTAGTTTTATTTTTTAATTTTTTTTAACTATATTAAAATATTACTCCAATAAGTTCTTAAAGTTAAAACCTAAAGATAAAGTGACTTTGCTGTCACCTGGTGTCTTATTTTGGCTTATTTTAGAAAGCTCTAAATTACAGTTTTTCCCATTCATTTCTCTGGATGCCCATTTTTGAACCAAACACAAGATTTAGGAGGGTTTTTTTTGCTTTTTTCACCCACTTAACATTGTAGAATTGAGTAAAAAAAAAATTGTGTGTGTTCAGGAGGCAAACTTAGGAAAAGTAGTCAAGTCTTGTACCGCTCAGCTAAAGGGAAGTATTTTTTAAAAATAAATCAAAACTATTTTGCCCAGAATACGGTTTTAGGGTTAAGAAATAGAGCAAAATCTTAACCAAAATCATTCAATAATTGTTATATATAGGCCTACGTGTGTAATGTTCCTGCATGAAATATAGCCTCCGTGAGTACATCCTGCCATCAGATTCAGATTTGAATTCCAAATCGGTTCGGGCGCAGTGTGAACGCACAGCCAGTCCACATTTATATTTATCCATATTTCCCACCATAAATAATCTCCAGTAATGAATGACGCCTACTCCAACCCTGCCCTCCCCTCTTCCCCCGACTCTCAATGCCAGTCTTTGTCCGAGAATGAGAATGAGCCATTCTCTCTCTCACAGATGACCCCTCTTGTCTCCACAGGCGCTGCTGAGGACGTGACTGCCCACGTGGTCTGGATGCCAGCCGCTGCCTCTCAGAACCCCTGACAATCCCAGAAACACATCCTCATCCTCCGTTTCCGCGCTCTCGACCCCCCCGGTCTGCGAGGATTATTGAGTCTCGGGATTACTGAAGTGTCCACTTTGGCCGCGGGAGAAAGGGCACACTATTACTTGTGAGTATCCTCAGCTGCTCCAAGCCTCAGCTCTGCCTGCGCAATTACAGTCATTATGGGCTTTTGTGCTTACTTGGTGGAAAAGAAAATGCAGGGAAGACTTTATTAGAGCAAATGAAATGCTTCATCAAACATTATTGGCCATTACTTTAATTATCGGCATAACAGAATGAGACGAACGAAAACAGATCTTTCTCGCCTTGAGTTCTTCTATCTGAAATGGGCTCGAGACTAAATTAAAGGAACTGGGGCACCGCCAGAAATGTCATGCTACTGTTTTGGCCACAAAATGCCTTGAGCGGGACTCGGGCATGTTAGGGATTCGGTTAGTGTTTGTGTGAGCGGCTACAGCGATAAATAATTGAAATGGATGTACGACAACATTGCGTGTAGTTTCAGCGTTTGCTAGGGTTGCACGCTCTATGAACATTTTTGAGTTTTACTGCGGGTGTGAGAATTGGTTTAGAAGCTCGACGGACTCGGGGGTCGATCACACATCATCTGATTTCAGCAATCTTCCTGCTGGTGTAAAATATCTTAGGCCTGTTATTACCGGAGAGTGTCTGTCTGGGTCTAGGGGCGGAATAAAACATGTAAGATGAAAGCCGCGGATGATTTGGAAGCTGGAATGACTTAATGCAATCTGAGATGAGGAACAGGGAGAGCCGGAGAGGCTGAGGATGTGTTACATGGATGGATTTTTCTGTATGTTGATGAGGGCTACACTTGTAGTGATGAAACCAGCACAAAGCACATACGTCTTGACTGGACAAGGAAAACTTGTACTACAAAGGAACACACTAAAAATATAGGTCCAGCTTTAAAAGAGACAAGCTGTTAGAAGATTTAAAAAATATATATACTTTTTTTTAATGGATGTTTTTTGACATAGTGTGATTGGTGCTCATTATTTCAAATAATAATTGGAAATAAATTCTCAATTTTTACTAGGGATGCACCGCTGTGAACATTTTGGCCGATACCGATAACTCTTTATATTTAAAAGCCGATAACCGATATATCGGCCAATAAATCGAAATATAATTTTTGAGAGCCTGATTGCCCAAACAAAAGTCTCACAATTAAAATCCATTTCCCAATCACACAATTATAATGTTCTCATTATAATTTCATGTAGCCGA
>JAOTRC010000002.1:2592266-2607572 GCA_027497675.1 Cyprinella lutrensis | reverse complement strand
TTCAGTGAACAAGTCCCACCCCGAAAGTTCCTGAACTCTGAAAAAGTACTACCTCGCCAGCAGGGACTTTCTGGGGGTGGGATTTTTACCCAGAACTTCATTTAGATCCTGGTTCCTGCGGTGTAAACACAGCGAGTACCACCCCAAAGTTTCTAGTTCCTGGGGAAAGTTCCTGCGGTGGAAAGGCAGCTTATGAGAAGCCTACCTAGTAGGCTAGCCTATAGACGAAACCAATTTTTTCTTTTAGCCAAACCCATTTCGAACAATCTTATCTTCTTATAGTCATCTTCTTAAATTACTGTTACCTTATAGACTCAAGAATACCTCCAGGAAGACGCTCTGAATTGAATTTACAACACATTTATTTTACCAACCAAACATGTTAGTAGCCTACACACATGATGAAATGCAAGTTTTTCCAAATGTCATTACTTCTTTTTCTCCCAAAGAGGAATCCCTTTCTCTGTGTCAGACTTAACTTTGTTTGTTGTCGTTTATGCTAACGCCTGTTTCACACATACTCCATTTGCAGTGCGTATTTTTCCCGCACCCATGTTACAGTTATAACAGTTGTAGATTAGCGCTCACACCGCGCGCTCTGGGAGCGGTGCGTGCATAACAGCAGAGCAGAGATCTACACAGTACCTCAACAACGCAACACAATGGATGTAGGCTAAAATACTGATTTGAAGTAAAAAATAGAGAATAAATGTTGTGATTGTGGTACAGCCGTAGATCGTAGTATATGTAAAAATCAGTGGTACAGCCTCAAAATCATATAAATGAACCCTTACGTCACCTCAAGTTAGAGAATGAATGCCTTCCAATCGCTTTGTCAGTGCAAATGGATATTTAACTTTGTGATCCAGGAAAGACTTTGCTCTTCGGGGCGGTTTACACAACACCACTGTTTTCAACTAAAAAAGTTTTATTCGTTTTGGTCATTCGTTTACACGACAATAGAGTGCCGAACTTATGACGAAGTTCACTTTGTAGGAAAAAACGCGGAAGTGAGTTAGCATTTTAGCACTCGCGGTTCCCTCGCTCTATAGTTTATGAAATTTTTGAATGGGTTTTTGCTAAATCGCCTTATATAAGGTCTGTGGTAAACAAAGATTCTAAATATGTTCACATTTTGATCTATGACATAAAACACACCAGTTACAACTTGCTTGTGGTTTTTTAAACTTGATATATGCTTCAAAATGAATACATTTTGGATTAACTTGTAAAGATTATCTTGATAGACAAAACGTGCAAGGGTCAAAACTCTTTGTTGAACACAGATCTTATTTTTTTGCAATTCCAAAAGTCAAAAGTCATGGGGAAAATGCTTAGCTTTTGGATCGAGGGAACCCATGCGCCGCCAACTTTTGAGTTGTCCAACAAAGTGACGTCATAACTTCTGCACTTCGGTGTTTTAGGTGCCTGAAAACGCAAACCTTTAAAAACGATTTCAAAAGTACAAATTTTTACAATCTCCAAGTAAACAACAGAAACGTTTTGACAATGGTGTCATCAGTGAAAAACTCAAAGGAAAAACTCAGGTTTTAGCATTTCGTTGTTATGCAAATATACCCTTAAGTTGCAGCTAATCCAACCTAAAACACTGGGAACGTGTCTCGCATTCCAGGTCTAATTACACTGGCCCCGGAAATTATCAAATCAAACACAGTTCCACCAACCCCTCGTCTGGGCTAATTGCTAATTACAAAAACGTTAACCCAGCCCTATACTGGCATTGCTGATTATCTGTTGTCTGATTAGTTCTAACTAATTTACTTTCTTTCTTTCTTCAGGTGTAATGGAGGCTCTATCCTCTTAGCACTTTGTCACCGGTTGAGAGGGTCCTACGGCGTACCATTAGCGGATTAGAGACTCACTAGCGTTGGCTGACAGCATTCAGGGAAGGTGACTTGCAGGTCGGGTGAACAGATAGAAGGATTACCAAAGTACAAGTTATACTTCAATGACCAACCCCCTCCTGTGCAATATGGAGTCCATTTTTGAATGCTAAATGTTTTATTTGCATCCTTCACAGCTGTGTAACAAGCATCCGTCACGCCCCGACGGACTGAGTGACGTCCGTCTACACGCACCGAGGGAGGAAAAAGACCACAGCGTGGTTATGGAACAGAAGAAACTCGATTTGGCGAGCCTCCCACTGTCTCCTCTTGTGATGCTTCAAAGAATAACGCAATAGAAGGAAAGGTTGGGGGAAGTCAAGCTTACTGGGATAATATGCTTCGTCCTCATTCCTTGGACAGTATTCAATGGGGTATGATAAATCCCTCGTCTAAATTGGAAAGCCCACACAGATTTATCAGTGCATGGAATCTGTTTTAACCACCCCAAGAGATATGCAAAGACAACATGGCATGCAATGGTGTGCATGCAAGTGGGATGTAAAACAAAAGTATTGATTAAGCTTGTTGAACCCCGCACCCATCTAATTGTTGAAGCCTTGTCATAAAATAAACCAAAACATACTTTTATCTTTCTCCTCTCTCTCTCTCTCTCTCTCTCTCTCTCTCTCTCTCTCTCTCTCTCCATCCCTAAAGGCTTCAGCAAAGTGGGATGAGTCATCGACTCATTCATTCCAAAACCTATGGACTGCAGATGCAGTGAATGAAGCGCGCACGGGAGAGCGAATTCATAAAATGAATATATGTTGCGACACATCTTTCTGCAGAGACCCCACGTATACAAAATGCAAACGCATTCATTCATGAATGCCGAGCAAAACCTTTTCAAAATGTTCATAAAACCATTGTTGCGTAAAGAGTCTCATTCAATCTACTGCATGAATGACTTAAAATCAGTTTATAGAGATTTGCTTTTGCGCTTCATGAATGAGGCCCACTGAACGCCTGATAAAGATAGTTTAAAGTAACAATGAAATTTAAAGGAGCTGTATGTAAGAAATTTATTTCAATTAATCATAAATTCCATGATATGTCAGTAGACATTAAGAAATCATGTTCATTTCAAATACTATATCACTGACAACAGTAGTCCAGCCAGGATATTGTCATTTAAAAGTGAAGTTGCAGGCCTCAACTGATGTTGATGTCATGTTTGATGCGCCACCCTCCACCGATCTACCAATCACGGAGTCAGTAGTGTTACGGCATTTGGGTTGCCAACTCTGCTGTAGTTACCACAGCTGCAGATACAAACTTGTCGGATAATAAAAAGAAGATGTTGGATCTGGCAAACTCGAGTCAGGGGGGAGTGTGAGGGGATACACCGCTCTACAGTAATTTGAAAGTGATTGCAGTACCAGTTTTGGCCACAATCTTACATACGGCTCCTTTACGAAGATCTCGATGATATTTTCTTCCCTTTTATGACAAATATGAGTGAAACAGATTATCGAAAAGCAGGATGGGACTTGGTCCTATTCATTGTTTGTTGATGGGATTTTGAGAAAAATGAGTATGAGCTTCTAGTGAATTGTGGAGGGAGGGGTTTGAGCCTAATTTAAAGCATGACATGCAATGAAAACTGGTCCCATATAATTTTATAAATGTCTGTTTCTAGAAAAAAAAATTGCCTTTGAAATATAAGGGGTCTTAGTCACATTAAAACATCCTGCAAATTTCATAGCTTATAAAGTCCCCCTTATAAACAAAGCATTTATTTAATAGTAGAGCCCAACCGATAACAGATTTTGAAGGCCAATACCGATACAAATATTTGTTGGTTTTAAAATCCGATATTCCGATATATCGGCCGATATTTTTATTTATTTATTTTTTTTCCAGAAACGCGCAACAAAACTTTAACAGATTTCCCTAACATTAGTTATTTATGAGTTTTAACTGCAATAATATGATAATGCATTTTAAAAAGAAACTTGTTTCTTTTATTGTCAGAACAGAGGAACATCAGAATATATTAAAGTTCTGATAACTAAAATAATAATTACACCCAACATTGCCTTATAAGCTACCTGCAACCTGGATCAGCAGGATGTGTGGAGCGTTATACACAAGTGTTGCCAACAGGGACGCTGTAGAGTGCCCTCTGTTGGACAAACTATACAACTCCAACACTCATGACATGGTTGAAGTGTGTTTCGTCCGTTTTTATTTTATTTTTGAAATAATCATTTATCGGCCATCACAAATGCCGATACCGATAGTATGGAAAATGCTTAATATCGGCCGATAATATCGGCCTGCCGATAAATCGGTCTGGCTCTATTCCACTCATTAAGTTCGGTAAAATGAACATTTCGATAGATTCTTTTTAAGATATCAAAATGATCATGTGAACTAACTCTCAGTCACAAATCAATGGCTAAATTTTTTATTATCATTCAGGTTTAATTTCCTCCAATCATTGTTTTTAAAAATGAAGTTATACAAGTGAAACTCTATTACATGCAATTCAACTTATTACATGCTAAGTGAGATATTTCAAGCCTTTATTTGTTATAATTTTGATGATTATGGCTTACGGCTAAAAACCATTTCACAATATTCTAATTTTGAATTTGGGGTTTTCATAAGCTGTGAGCCATGATCATCAAAATTATAACAAATAAAGGCTTGAAATATCTCACTTTGCATTAATTTTACCTTTTAAGTTGAAATACTGAAATAAATTAACTTTTGCACGATATTCTAATTTTTCGAGTTTCAACTGTATTTAAGAAAGCCTGTATTGAAAAACTTCCTTAAATTAGAACAAGAGTTCACTGCATACCACGAATGACCCATACATAGATCAGAAAGCAATATTCAATTCTATAGCAGCATTATATAGTGTCGTGCTGCCATTAAGAGCACCGGTGGCCCTTTCGACAGATGGTTCATGTTCATAAGAGGATAGATTCTCACGTTTATCCTGTTTCATTTCAATACACCGCCTGCATGCGCACATGTTAAAAGCCTTTGCAGGACGGTTTGGAGTGAAAGCCTAAAATCATGAGGTTATGCGTCTCAAATCCTTTCTGTGAAGGCAAATTCGTATTTGGGTCAAGATTTTGTTGCAACCCTCTTTTTCACACTCCATTTCATTGTCTATTTTGCTCTTTCTTGCTCCCCCCATTTCTCAGTCTCTATCCTCTCTCATCCGAGAACACAAGAGGACATGTTAACCTCTACTGTAGTCAAAAAGAGAGGAATATTGGGTGAGCTGCTACATGTTTAATGTTGATTGGTGGGTGTAAGCGCAGTTGACGCAGGGGCTCGTTGCTTCTCCAAACTGCCCGCTGACCGGCCAATTGACCTTGGAAATATGGATAAGATGGACAGACCTGACCGTGAAGCACTTTAGAAGATCATTTTCATAATCAGTACATCAGTAAATGCCCCACAGCCCAACACACTGCACTTTTGGGAGGCCGACCATCTCAGAAACCACATGAATAATATGATAAAGCCTTAAATATGTGGAAGGAAATGAATAGTTTTCTTTTTCTTTTTTCGTTTGGTAGACGGGAGACATTTTGTCTAGTGTGCTTGGTTGTGATCTATGCCGGTGGGTCATGACGATTTACGGTCTGTTCGGATCATGCATAGTTAGGATTCAGCATTATAAAAGGCTTAGGAACTTTTACAGTACCCCTATTATTTCAGATATTGCATTTCATATTGTATTTTTGATCAAATAAATGCGGTCTTGGTGAGCAGAAAGAGAAAGGGACTTTCAAAAACATTTTAAAAGTACAAAAATATATTTCTATATAAATTTAATTTGGGCAACACTTCACAGAGGTTTTTGGTAAACCTCTGTTTACTTTCGTGAGAAACGCGCTTAAGTTATAGGACTGCGCATGCGCATTAACATGAACATTTTGTCATGATTCGAGAGTTTAGAAACAAAATTCACGAGACAGTCGTTGTCAGATTTAATTGGTGATTTCAAATATGAAATGTAATCATAAGCTTGGTGAAAAACTTTGGAAAAATGGATGTTTTGTTTTCCCATTCAAAGAAATAAGAGCTGCTCAGTGAGTGAATGACGTGTCTTAAAGGGACTTTGCTCGTGAGTCGTCGTGTGTCTATGCCAACAGGCATCATTTTTCTGCGTATGGATGAGGTACAAAGTACCTACATTACGTCGATGAAAGACATCGCCATGGTTATAAAAGTTGTTTCCGTTCAACAGTTTGGGGGTGAGAATGGAAAGGGAACATCCTTTGCACCTCTAATTTAGCTGCATGCAGCTACGGTAAATTGTTAAATGTCTGAAGATCGATATTCCTCGTCCGCTTGCCTCCTCGCTGATGGGTAGAAATGCTCTCAGCTTTCATTAGGAATGTCAGCAAACCAGAGATCTGACCTACATGCAGCCAGAGGTCAAACTGGCGCCCACTCGCGTACACAATGCCGACTGAAAACGAAATAGAATTAAATATTTTGAGGCTTGTGCTGTATGACATGCGTTTAATCTTTCAGTGGCTATAAACTTATTCTTTTAGTCCAAAACATCCTTAAGACTTGATGTGACCTGTAACGTTTGTAATACAAAATGTTCATATTTTTAAATATTTGTTTGTCTAGAATAGATATTTCTAATGGACTGAGGTCAGCGCCCTTTGCTGGACTTCAACACGCACATAGAGATACTTTGCGCCATCTAGTGGTGTGAAACAAGTCTGAACCCAGATCAGTCATTCTCTGAAACATCCTAAAGGAGGTGTTTGTAGCGATGATAAGATTTTTAAAAATTTCAGTCATGAATATTTGGAGCGTACATCATCCCTCGTAAATTTTGTGCTCTTAATTTTCTACCTGATGGATTTTATTTTCACCTGATGAATTTCAATTTCACCTGACAAGTGATGAAACAAGAACAAAATCGTTTTAGACTTATCATAGGCTATTTTAACTCAAGCTAACAAAACCACCCAAAGGCAACCCAGAAAAAAAACATGTAAACCGCTTAGCAACAAATTAAAAATCACTCTGAAACACAGCTATGCCCAACCACAGGCAAACAAATTTGTTTATAATAATAACTAATAAGTAACAAGATTGGTATTGACCATTAAAAAAAGGCCAAATAGCAATAAAAAAGCATTCTAAAGCACATGGGACCAAACACACCCAAACAAAAGACTTTTATTTATACTAGTAATGACAGTAAATAAAGAAACAAACAAACTTAAATTAAGTATTAAAAAGCATAAAATGGCCTAATTTTATTAAATTAAAAGGTATTCTAAATCATGAAATAACAATAACTGTACTGGATGAATAAATAAATTGATAAACTGGTATTAAGTATTAAAACTGGTAAAACTTACTGGTATTAAGTATTAAAAAACAGACTAATGACCAAATTTATTCAATTGAAAACCATTGTAAAGCATACAGATTCCCCCAAAATAATTTTATTTATAAAAGTAACTACAAAAATAAAATGCATAGTTAAATAAACAAAAAAGCTGTTTTAAAAATGTCAAAATTGTATTGAAATCAAAAAAAGAAAGAGATAAAAAATTATATTTATAATATTAAGAAAACAAAAATGACCTAGACTGGTGTTAAGTATTAAAAAACATTAAAAATAATAAAAAAAATCTCTAAAGCGTACAGATTCCCCCAAAACTTTATAATAACTACCAAAAAAAAAAAAAATGAGCTAGACTAGGTATTAAGTATTAAAAAAGATAAAATCTGCCCAAATTTTATATATTTAAAAAATCATTCTAAAGCATACAGATTGCCATGCTCTAACCTGTTAAGATTTAATTCCCATTAATAGTTTTCGCATGAATCAATAACAGCTGTAACTGCCTAGCTCTTATCCTGTTAGAGACGGATCTGTGGTTTCCTGCAGTCCTCCAGATCCGTCATATCCCAGAAACGCCGTCTGTGTCCTCCCTCCGGAGCTCGCTTTCAGTCTGGGACGTTTCTGCATCCATCATACGTGACAAGCGCAGCCAGACTGTTGGAAAACACACTAAACATGTTGCTTCACTGGAACAGGCTGCTGGGAAAGAAAGGTCATGTGACCTGTAAACATGGAAGATCTCGATAAACTGTTTAGCTCTTTCCAGACCATAGAAATGGACATAAAAATAACGAAATACAGAAACGTAATTTAGTGAAAAGGAAAAACAATGAAGCTATTACCAGCATTACCACATAAATATGGACTCATCCTTCATGTTTCTAATATTCTGGCTATAATTTTCAAAACTATGTTTTTTAAAGTTTATCAAAGTGTGTCTTTGTTTCCGCAGTAGTTTCAATTTTGATATTTTTTGGTCAAACCGTTCTTGTCTGTCAGTCAGATAATGGAGGTCTATGGTCACCACCTCAAAGAGCACGCACAGAGAAGTCCAAATTAAACATGATTTAATGACTCGGAAATGTAAGTACACATTGATGACCTAAGACACGAAACGAGCGGTTTGTGTGAGAAAACGAACTGAAGTTAAATCGTTTTTAGCTTTTGTAACCAGAGCCACGTCACTTTAAAACCTTTTTCACACCATAAAAACGATATAAATACTGTCGTTTTCTCACACAAACCGCTTGTTTGGTGTCTTAGGCCATCAATGTGTACTTACATTTACGAGTCATTAAATTATGTTTAAATTGGACTTCTCTGTGTATGCTCTTTGAGGTGGTGACCATAGACCTCCATTATATGACTGAGAGACGAGAACGGTTTGACCTAAAAATATCAAAATTGAAACTACTGTGGAAACAAAGAAACCTACATCTTGGATGCCCTTGAGGTAAGCTAAAACATACCAAAAATGAATTTCAAAGTGAGCTATCCCTTTAAGTCTCATGGGTATATTTGTAGAAGCAGCCATGAACATGCAATATGATGACATTTTACTGAATCAGTTTTATAGTTTTGCATAAAGAAATTTAATCACTTATTTTTTTTTTTTTGCTCAGCAGTTTTACAAACATGTGATCTATAAGGACACCTAGTGGATGAAGACTGAAAACACAGGTGTGCATCCAACTCCAGACACAGCTCATCCGAGTCTTTGGTGTTTTTGATCAGCTCATCTGTGTGTTTGTGTGAAGCAAAAGCACTTGTCCCGCCAGACCGTCCTGAACGCCTCCGAGAGGAACCACGTAACGCGTCCCGTCGCCGGCTCTCTGAGGGTCCATCTCCTTGAGCTGGCTGTTGCTCTGTGCAAGCGCCTCAAACTTCCACAGCTGGTAACGGAGACTCTTCCCCTGCTTCGCCAGAACAAACACCTCCTCAACGCCATCCATCGGCCAAGAGACGGAGGCCTCGTTCTGAGAGAGATGAAGCCAGGGAAGTGTGACGTCAGGAGGGAAGTGTTTGCTGTCCACACACCCCTGTCTTAAGCCTAGTAATATACCTGGGGGAACAAATGATTAGATTGAAGTGTTGCGATAGTGAATCATCTTGTGTTGATTATTCAGTCTCACCTGAGACGACTGCCCAGTGGGCTTTGTGGCCGTTGCGTAGACAGGGTTCATGATTAAAATCCTCATCATATCTGTGCCAGAGCAGTCAGGGAAAGAGTGCAGTCTATTTATGTGTATGTGTGACTCATCAAGCAGAGTCTGTGTGTCATTGTATTTGATGATGTTAGCACTCACATACATAGTTTTGGCAGTTTAGAGGATTCTAAAACTAGTCTGAGATGTGGATGTTAGTAGCAAAAGGAAATCAAAATGTAAAAACTATATTTCAGGAAACTGTGATTAAACAAAACAATGTCCTTGTGATGAAATTAAACAAAATAGAGCAGAATAGTTTCAAAAAACAGTGATTATAGAGCCTAGTGGTAAATAAAATAATGTAAAAATTATCAGAAAACAGTGAGCGAAACAAAAAAGTTGGCCTAGTAGTAAAATAAAATAGTTTCATAAAACAGTGATCAAAATCAACAACAAAATATATTGATAAATAAAATAAAAATATCAGAAAACAGAAAGCAAAATAAAAAACTTAAAATAATAATAATGTAATGTAAAAATTATATCAGAAAACAGTGCGTAAAACAAAAAAACTTGGCCTAGTGGTAAAATAAAATAATTTCAGAAAACAGCGATCCACCAAAAAATAAACTAGTGGTAAATAAAAACAAAACCACATAAAATAAATTAAAATTATATCAAAAAACAGTGAGTAAAACAAAAAACTTTGCCTAGTGGTAAAATAAAATAATTTCAGAAAACAGTGATCAAAAACAACAACAAAATATTGTGATAAATAAAAAAATACAGAAAACAGCAAGCAAAACAAAAAAAACTTAAAATAATAATAATGTAATGTAATGTAAAAATTATATGAGAAAACAGTGAGTAAAACAAAAAAACTTGGCCTAGTGGAAAAATAAAATAATTTCAGAAAACAGTGATCAAAAATAACAACAAAATATAGTGATAAATTACATAAAATTATCAGAAAACAGTCAGTAAAAAAAACAAAAAAAAAAAAACAAACTTGGCCAAGTGGTAAAATAAAATAATTTCAGAAAACAGCAAAAAAAGCCAAACAAAAAAAAACAAGTGGTAATTAAAATTAAAATTAAAAAAAAAAATTAAAATTAAAAATTAAAATACAAACTATTTCAGAAAACAATGATAAAAAAGTGATCAAATAAAATAAAAATGATTTCAGAAAACAGAGAACTAAACCAATCAAACATATCAGCAGTAAAGATACGGTATAAGGACAGGCTGTCCGCCAGCGAGGTGTTTCAGAATGACGGAGGTGTTTTCTCCCATCATGCCTCCTGATAACCTCTGAACTCTGCACCCACACACTTCCTCCGCAAGCTTGGCCATGTCACGGGCTTATTCCAAGCAGGAAGAAAAAATAGCATTATATTTATATAGGTATTTACAGTTAATGCTCAGCAGAACAACCTGCATACAGTTACAGTTGTCCAGTTCCATTTAAAAGCAGATGTTCGTACCAGAAAACATCTCTCCTTGTTCAGTGTAGGCGTTGTGTTTGGCGGTTTGGACCAGTGTCTCCATGACCAGCGTCTCTGGAGGATGAAGTAGATGAGCCGCCATCCATAAGGCCACGAGACCACATCTTTTTTAAAATATCGACATAGGATGATACGTTTGGTTGACAAGTCTCAGAATATTCATGCGATATTCAATGTGTACTGTATGTAAAATTAACTAAAATGATTCCCAGTGTGTACAGATTTGCCATATTATTGAGGGTATTTATTTTTTAACACTTTATTTATGTGTGCAATCCACATGGATTACTTTAATGATGTCTCTACTACCTTTATGGGGCTTTAAAGTAGTTAGCTGTCAATGAAAGGACAGAAAACTTTCATTACAAAGATCTTTATTTGTGTTCCCGAAAACTTTATTTGTGAACGAAAGTCTTATTTTTTCAAATTATTAATTTCTGATTTAGTAACAATAATATTTAACCATGTTAAGATTTCAGCCAACCTGATTTTTAAGATATCGGCCTCATCGGCCATCAAAAAATCCATATCAGTCGACTAACAGGTGTTTTTATGGAAACTTACTGTGGACCATCTTGAATGAGTGAAGGCACATATTTATTGAACAGCAACCACTGCAGACCCTTCCTAAAACTTCATTGAGAAATGCTGCGATGAAATCATGACTGTACAGAAAAGGTTTTCTGAGAGTTTGTAATTGATTTGTGCTCACCAGCTTTCTCTCTGTCCTATAATAATCCTGGCCTCTTCATGGTCCCCCTCTACAGGGGCCCTTCCCTCTGATAAAGCCTGGTAAAGCTTCTTCTTGCTGGACACTGAGGGAGCCAGTGATGGAGGAGGAGGAGGAAGAGGAGGAGGAGGAGGAAGAGGTGAAACATTCTCCACTGACATGCTTCTGCAACAGAAGAGATAGTAAATGAAGAAGTATGTGACAGTATTGTGACAGTATGGCGTTACAGACATACATACATTACAATGTTGTTTCCAATGAACCGACATCAAAACGAGTGCACGAGGTAAGTATAGGCAAAATCACACGAATCAGCGTCCAAGAAATTATTTCACTATCTGCTGTGAACTGGGTAGTGTTCTCTACATAGGGAATACCAAATAAGGTCATAAACGGCCATGGTCGTGAATACAAAAATACAATAAAAATTCTAAATATCCCGATTGCTTTAAAAAAGGGCGATGTATTTTTACTTGAACAAATCAAAATGATTTCAAGTCAATAGTAGAAGCTGTATGTTATAAATTATATTCGATTTCGACGACGAGACACCCGAACAGAAATCGGCGTAACACAATCAAGGGCTCGCCCACTCCACAGTATCCAATCAGAATGCGTGTTGTATTCGTATGTGCGCTTTGGACAACCAATCGACAGCCTCGCTGTGAGACCAGCTGTCCAATCGAATCCTCTTTTAGAAGGCGGTTTTTCAGACGCTCTTTTTACCGTGTGGATTTTCATTCAGGTTTGTAGTCGGCTGGAGCTCATCAAATAATTGTGAGTAAATTCATCTAATGCGTTTTTTTAGTTGTTCTTATTAGCCTTTTAACTTGTTATATTAAAATACGTGTTTTCCACTGGTGGAATTTTTAATTCTTTGTCTGCATAGCTAACATGCTAGCTCATTAGCTTCATTTGAAGCAGCGAGGTAACGCTAACTATTAACGTTAGGTCATTTATCATTCACTGTTTTATAGCATGTGATAAGAGATTAATAATAGCCTATGTATTTCTTTAATATTTGGGACTTTTACCGAATCTCAAACCACTTCCATCTTTTTCCATGTGCTTTTTTAATTATTTCTACACATTCCAAGTTAGTTTTTGGACGCATGTTGAAGCTTCATTCCTTTCATATCGTTTATTATCATGTGTTTATCATTTCAGAATCATGGCTGGCCAGGAGATGAGGCTGAACCACACTATTTACATTAACAACTTGAATGAGAAGATCAAAAAAGATGGTATGGTTTTGTTTATCTTTCTAGTTTTTTTTTTCTTTGGCAATTGCATTGATTTTTGCACATTGTTCATGCTGCAACCCTTTTCTCTTGTTTTTAACAGAACTGAAAAAGTCGTTGTACGCTATATTCTCCCAGTTTGGACAAATCCTGGACATCCTTGTTTCCCCTACCCTGAAAATGAGGGGTCAGGCCTTTGTGATCTTCAAGGAGATCAACAGCGCTTCCAATGCACTCCGCTCTATGCAGGGCTTCCCTTTTTATGATAAACCCATGGTATGATCTATGTGTTTGTAAATCGTTTAACCTGTGTGAACTGAGTTTTTCCCCTTCTCAAACCTTTCAGCAGGAGTGTTACCCTACTGTTTAAAAGCTTGGAGATTAGTGGATTTAAAAAAAAAAAAAAATTCAGCAAGGATGCATATAATCAATCAATAGCGAGGGTAAAGAAGTAAATGCTGTTTTTTGAACTTGCTATTTAAGGAATACTGAAAATAATGATTGGTTTTCCACAAAAAAATATAAAGCAGCATAATTGTTTTCAACATTAGTAATGTTAATGTTTCTTGAGCAGCAAATCAGCATTTTAAAATGATTTCTTAAAGAGAACTCTTTATTTTTAATTGTAGTAATATTTCTCAGCATTACTATTTACTGTCTTTTTGATCAAATATATGCAGCCTTGGGGAGTTTTTCTTTCAAAACAACATATTTTGAAGCAATTGATGTCTTAAATTAAACCATGTTCTGTACTAAAATGCTTTTAAATCGTTCTGTTCACAGCGTATTCAGTATTCAAAGGTGGACTCTGATATCATTGCGAAAATGAAGGGCACATATGTGGAGAGAGACCGTAAGAAAGAGAAGAGAAAGCCTAAAGTCCCTGAAGCCGGTGCTGGGAAGAAGGGGGCGTCCGCTGCCACTCCTGCTATGGCCGGGGTTCCTGCAGCAATGCCTGTTAGTATATTTGGGACTTTCATGTGTTTGTTCCATTGTAGCCTATTCTAAGGCTGTTATTGAATTTATTTTTGTTGTTTACAGGGAATGCCTCCCATGAGCCAAGCTCCTCGCATGATGGCAATGCCCGGTCAGCCTCCCTACATGCCTCCGCCTGGTATGATGCCTCCGCCTGGCATGGCACCCGGACAGATGCCACCCGGTGCCATGCCCCCAGGTCAGATGATGCCAGGGCAAATGCCTGGCCAGATGCCACAGCAGGTATGTTTCAAAAACAAATTAAAGACACATGCTTGGTTTGTGACCTCATTATTAATCATGAATTTGGTTTGTAGGTGTCGGAAAACCCTCCCAACCACATCCTGTTTCTCACCAATCTCCCAGAGGAGACCAACGAGCTCATGCTGTCCATGCTGTTCAACCAGTGAGTATTTGTTTGCAAATCCATTATCTTAAAATGCCTAATTTTTTGCTAATTACGATGTTGCTTGCTTGTCATAGGTTCCCTGGATTCAAAGAAGTCCGTCTCGTGCCCGGCCGTCACGACATCGCCTTCGTGGAGTTTGATAATGAGGTGCAGGCGGGTGCAGCCAGAGAAGCGCTGCAAGGCTTTAAGATCACACAGAGCAATGCAATGAAAATCTCCTTTGCAAAGAAATAACGTGCCAGTTGCACACAGGCCTGCTTTTAGAGACCTTACACAGTTCAGGGTGTTCAATGGCTGAATAGAGGTGCACGCACACGCCGTTCAAAGGAAAAAGTCCATGTTTTTCATTTGTGACTTGCTTAGTTGTGCCAGTTAGCTTTGTACTTCACGATACAAGGTAAGAAGTGTATGGAAAGGTTGTTTTATTTATCTCCTTTCTCTTCCACTTCATCCTTTTACTTTTATTCCCTCTTCTCCGAGATGGTCGTCTTTGGTGAATTTGTAAGTATGCAGGATTTTTTTTTTTTTTAAATCAAATTGTGTCTTCTGAAGCATTGCACCCAGAGTCTGGTTCTCAGACATTGAACCTGGAGCTTTTTTATTAAATGGCAGTGTTTTACTTGTTGCATTCTGCCTTTCATTTTCTTTCAATATGTTCTCTTTTTGTTCCTATTAAGTTGATTAAAAGTGAGTCAAAATGTATAAATATTGAAAGTTATTTCGCGTCCTAGCCGTTTTCGATAATAATCAAAAGTTTCTTGAGTCGAAAATCAGAATGATTTCTGAAGGATCATGTGATAATGAAAATGGGAGAAACAGATTTTTAATTGCTCTGTAACTTATACTCAAAACAGCGCACCTGCTGGTCAAAATAATATCTTTGCCCAGAAATTTTTTTTAATGACACCATACTCCACTTTTTTTGGAAATTTGCTCATTTTACAACTCCCCCAGAGTTAAACAGTTGAGTCTTACTGTTTTTGAATCCATTCAGCTGATTTTCTGATATTTAGAAGAATATCAGTAACCAGACAGTTTCTGGTCTCAT
>JAOTRC010000002.1:2578806-2590851 GCA_027497675.1 Cyprinella lutrensis | reverse complement strand
CATTGACTTCCATAGTAGGAAAAAAATACATACTATGGTAGTCAATGAGACCAGAAACTGGTTACAGATATTCTTCTAAATATCAGAAAACCATCTGAATACAATTGAAAATGGTAAAACTCAACTGTTTAACTCTGGGGGAGTTGTAAAATGAGCATATTTCCAAAAAAAAGTGGAGGATCCCTTTAAAAACTACATGCAAATTATTTTTAGTTGTGCTTGTTTATTAGGCAGGGCTTGTGAAATAAGGTCCATATATCATTTACTATGTTATACCTTCATAAGTATTACAATTAATTAGAGAGATCAGGCCAAGTTTATTTATATAGCACATTTAATACACAATAATTCAAAGTGCTTTACATAGAAGAAATTAAAATAAAAGAGAGTTTAGACATTTTAAAGTAAAAAATAAATGCAATGGGATGTACCATGGCACAGTGCTCATTCAGTAAATGCACAGCTGAACAGAAGTGTTTCAGATCTGGATCTGATGTGATTAGGAGCACATCTGAGCTCCTCTTGAAGCTGTTCCAGTATAATAGCTAAAAGCAGACTCAGTTGTTAACCCTTTGGATTTCTAGCTGATCTGAGTGATCTGTCGGTTTATATTCAGTGAGCATATCTGCATTATATTGAGGTCCTAACCCATTGGGTGATTTCTATATCAGTAATAATACTTTAAAATCAATCCTAAATGTAACAGTGAGCCAGTGTAAAAACCCGAGGACTGGTGTGATGTGTTCATATGTTCTGGTTCTTGTGGTGTTTTTATGAAGGCCAGTGAGAGGCCATTACAGTCTCCTTATTCATGACCCATCATTTCAAAAATTCAGTTCATGCCACAGTCTCCAGCGCCAGTCCTTGTTACTTGTGGTTGTCCTTGTCTGTCTCTCCTCCTTTTGAAGTGGAAGCCAGCAAACTCAGGGGAGGTTATCATCTCTTCTCATCTCGGTGACCGTCTACAGCCAAACTGGCTTACGGACAGGAGATGTGGTGAGGACAACCTTTGACATCAAACTCTCAAAAATCCTTAGCAGCCGAGATGATCATGTCCACACAAGTCTATGTTATTCTATGTGATGCATGTGATTCATTGAGCTTCACCTTATGAGTTTTACTAAGAATTTTCTATTTTTATTCACACTATAATTACCCAAGATTATGAGTGAATGTTAAACGTTTTGCTCTGTAATGAACCCCAGTTTGTGAAACGCTTGCATTATAGTAAGTTGAGTGATTTCTACTGGAGGTAAATGAGCCTTTAGGAGTCTTTTGTTAATGGTATGAGGTGATTTACTCTCCAGTGAAGTTTGAGGGACTCTGTGCTGTCAGCTGTATAATAGGGCTGGTCTTGAGTTACATTGTGTTGTGACCTAAATGACTAGGTCAACTTTTTTTTCTTTGAACACAAATGTGCATTCTTCTGCAGTTTTCCCAAGCCTCTGCACAGTACTATTTTGCCTTGAGAAAAACCTGACCTTAACTACTGCTGCGTGTGTGTATTTGTGTGCGCGCGCGCGCATGTGTGTGTGTTTCATGCAGTTGGCATCATGCCCAGCAGTTTGTTGTCCTGCAACACTGTCCCTTTTGAGTCACAGAACAGACACTTCTTATGCCAGCATGTGTGTGGGACACTTCTTCCCCCACACTAATCATATGACCGAGTGACAGGTTGGTCGGTTTGAGAAAATTGCATACGATGTAAACTGTAAATGCTCCAACCCGATCACACTAAATGCGTCTCTATAGCACGCAGTGTGTTTATCGTGCAATTTATACGCAAAAATGAGTTGTTACGTGCATATGATACGCATGGGTTGGTTTAGTAGTGGTGTGGGGTGCGTTTCTATTACACGCAAATGAACTGCGTATCATATGCACGTAAAAATGAACTGAAAATGAATTTACAGTGAAACCCGTGTAAAGTGACATTTTCAAAATTCCCAGTGTGACGCATCTTAAAGGGAAAGTTCACCCAAAAATTGTGTCATTAATTTTTCACGCTCATGTCGTTCCAAACCCGTAAAACTTTTGAACACAAGTGAATAACTTTTTGATGAGAACATTGATCAGTGAACAAACAAAAGTGTAAACAAAACTGATTGGTTCTTGGTAATTTTAAGTTTTGGGTGAACTATCCCTTTAACTTGTTAAATGAATGTTTATCGCATTGTTTTATTGTCGTTTGTGTTATCACGATGGTATTTTGTACTTGTGTGCATTACACTGTGTGCGCTCGTTTCTATATATTAGTAGCCTATTAACTTTGATTTATCATTTCAGTCTATGTTCATTGTTTTATCACAGTGCCTCGATCCCTCAAAATGGGCTGTTATGGATTCAAGCCTAGAGATGCGTGTCGTTTATCTTATCTACTTTATTTCCATGCCAAATAAGCAAATATCTATTGGTCAGGTTAATCACCCAATATGTCCACCAGATGGAGACATTTGCTCAGAGCACATCTGTAGGCTACTGTTGGCTATAAGGCCTGTCCCTGAAGAGAATGATTCTCTGCCTTTGGAAATAAGAAACATTTAGGCTATCATCTTTGCTTTTTCATGAAACTTTTGTTATATGTGTAATCACCCATCACATAACAGGCTATGAAAATATTAGTCGATTTTAATTGGTTTAAGCCTTGTTGATTTTTTTTCTCACAGTGATGCCGTTAAAGAATCATATTTGGTTCCCCAAAGAACATTTCAGCTTCAAATGGCTTTAAACGACACCAGACAATGAATACGGGTCTTATCTAGGACCCTTTGAGTCATGACTCAGAAAAAAGATTTGTTCATTTTGAAGAACGAGTTCGAACAGGGGAGTCACAAACGCTCATCACAGAACAGAGCAAGGTGAGCATTTGTGCTTATAAAACAAACTTTTTTTTTTTTACTTATTTCTGAAATGAACGATCGTTTTGCTTGATAAGACCCTTATTCATCGTCTGGTGTCCTTTAAAGCCCCTTGAAGCTGCACCGAAACTCTGTATTTGGACCTTGAACCGTTTGGTTCCCATTGAAGTCCATTACATGGAGAAAAATCCTGGAATGTTTTCATCAAAATTTTTTTTTTTAACAGAAGAAAAAAGGACACGGACATCTTGGATGACATGGGGGTGAGTAAATTATCAGCAAAAGTTTTTTTTTTTTAAAGTGAACTACTAGGCTATAACTTTACTTTGCAAACGTTTTAAACACAAAACATCAATATTACACACTGCATGAAATGTATATTATTCGAAATATTATAATATAATCAGAAGAACCATTTTCCGCTCTGAACCTTTTGTCCAAAGGAAAGGTTCAATGGATCTTTAAGGTTCATCACGGAACTGTAAATGCCAATATAACTCCTTTAATCTTTAAGACTGTACTGGTAATTTAATCGATTTATGTGTGATGGTTGTGAGGAAAATATTTACAGCAGCACAGGTGTAATGTCCTGACCCATCATTATATCTGAATATCGGCTCTCAGCACGCTCGCTAGGAATAAAGAGCTATTAAAATTCAGTCGAGTCGAGGTCAGAGCTGCTCTAGATGCTATCTCAGCCGGACTTGAAGAGCCCTCTGTTCTGGCCATAGGTCACTCGACTTTGGGAAATAACCGGTTTCCAGGGATGTGCACGTCAGCAACAAGTCCATCCCGCCGCGAGTGGGGGAGAAACGGGAGTGAGTCAATAAAATCGCCTCATTATATTTTCAGCATAAAGCGGATGCTTTGTGTAGTAGCACAGTGGAAACTTCACTGATATGATATGACCGATACGTAGGCTTTATTCTCCACAATATTCAGTCAAAAGACTGGTTTAGGCTGATCTAATGTGGCCAAAACCTCTCTAAAACCAGTAAACAATTACTGGGCTTGTTTGTTACTTCTACAGGACTCGTGAAATGAAATGTTTTTTTCTCATTTGTTTCTTCAGCCATGTGGAATTATAAACAGTCAATAGGCACTGTGTGTGGTCCTCGAGTACTGTAAACACAAAGAAATATGCAATCTTCGTGAAATGCTCAATCATCTGTATTCGTCTTGGAAACAATAGCTGGTTCTGGGTTTAATGGTTTTTCCTCCTCCCCCATCAGTGATGGCGTCCGAGAAAGCCTGCCGCTTCCACGTTTGGCTGTGATGTGATAACAAGCGGGCGGTAATGTAAATGTGCACGAGGATTGAGTGTAACAGGCCTCTGTCTGTGTATTGTCCGGCTTCTGACAGGGTCTTTTAATTGGTGCCGCAGCACTTTGATCACGCTCGGAGATTAAGTGAAGCTTGAGACCTATTATTCCTCAACTGCCATGGGAGTGCACATGAAAAGAAACCCTACTGAGAATTTCCAGACCAGTCCAGTGCATTGTGGGATAGCATGCACTAGTGTATCCCTGGCTACTACAGTTGTCACTCTCACAGTAGTTATGCAATTCATTCATTATTGATGACAGTTGTGGACTTCATAAACAGGTCGAGGAAAGAGTTCTTGGTGATTCATATTTCACTGTAAAAAATATTTTCATGATTTGTAATCACAACATTTTTTCTTTTGTCAAATAATTTATGTAGTTCATATAACATAATATTTTGAGTTTCTAATCTCCTGAATGAACTTAAAATTTTTGAGTCAACCAGGTTACTTTATTTTTTAAGTTAAACCAACAATATTTTTTACAGTAGTGGAAATGAGTTCTTAAATATTCTTAAAACTGAAGTAAAAACTGTTCTTTTTACTGTTTGATACCTCATTTCCTCCAAAAAAAACTGGTGTTGGTTCAACTTGCGAACCTTCTCAGAACCTGTTTGTTTTCACTGTAAAAAATATTGTTGGTTTAACTTTAAAAAAGAAGTTACCTGGTAGCCTTAAAGGAGTAGTTCACTTTTCAAAAAATCTTTTGCTGATAATTTACTCACCCCCATATCATCCAAGATATCCATGTCATTCTTTCTTCAGTCGAAACGAAATCAAGGTTTTTGATGAAAACATTCCAGCATTTTTCTTCATATAATGGACTTCAATGGGAACCAAATGGTTCAAGGTTCAAAAGACAGTTTCAGTGCAAACTGTAAACTGTTCAAAGTGCTTTAAACGATTCCAGACATTGAATAAGGGTCTTATCATGTGAAACAATCTCTCATTTAATAAATAAATAACAAAGTTTAAGTTTTATAAGCTCAAATGGTCGCCTTTCTCTCTCTGTGATGCACGTTCGTGACTCTGCTGTTCGAACTTGTTCATCAACATGAACGAATCTTTTTCCGCTTAAATTTGTTCGTTGAATGAACCAAATGACGCAGAAAAAGATTCGTTCATTTTTATGAACGACTTTCAACAGGAGAGTCACAAATGCTTTGCAAATGAAAAGCTTTTCGGATGTCGACATTCCACATGTTTCGCTAAAGTTACCATTATGTTATGAAAGTTTTTAAAATGCTTTATCTCTTGGTTATATGAATGTTAAGGGAACGTTTTGCAAACATAATGGGAACGTAAATTTTCAATGTTCGCTGAACGTTCAGAAACAAGTTTATTTTTAAAGTAAAAAGATGAAATTAGACCCTTGGGGTAATATGGGCTACCGGAGTTAGGAGCGTTATTATGTTTAAATTGAATAGTCTTTGTAATTAATGTTTTTTTTTTTATCATTATTCCGTATTTTCAGAATCTTTGCTCTCATTAAAACTTATAGGTTAGCTGAGTGAAGTCATTAAATGCATAGTGTTGCTATTATGACACAACTTCAATTAAAGTATGGGCAATTAAATAAGTAAATAGTCACATGCATGTATGTGCGTAACTTATCTTTCAAATAAAGGTAAATGAAATGCTTTATCTGTCATCGCTCTATCACAATAGTTTGACACTTCAAAAGACATTTCGCCATTCTACCTTTAACTAATTATGAGATTACCACAGTAAATTCGGGCAAAAAATATTCTATATTAGTGTTTTAAATTGTGGAAGTAACAGCATCACTCTTGATACTGCATGACGACAATTTTACTGATCAAATTCGGTTTGTAAAAGACAAATGTGTGTATATTTTGTTTAAATTGGAGACAGGTGACGGATTTCCACATGCGGAGGAGGACACACCCTCTCCTGGCAACTTTAACCACTAGTGCTTCCCACGGTGATGCGCAATGAGTCTCGCGCCCTGCACGCGCACTCAACAGCCTGTCCGGTTCACGCGAGGGTAAAGAGCAGCTTTCGGTGAGTGGGAAAGTAAATGGGATGACATTTCCAGTCAGTAGACCAGCAGGTCGAACATTCAAAGCTTCTTAACCGCAGCAGGTGGAAAGAGGAGGAAGAGCACGAGGACAAGGAGGAGGCGTGCGCGCGCGTGGGGAGTGTAGAAAGACCTTAGTGGTTCTGTCATTTACCTGCGCATCTCATTTGCCACCTTTATTTTGCTCGTTCTCACGCTGTCTTCATAATGGACATATGGACAGTGTGAAAAGAGCGTCACCAAACAGGCAAAGGCTGTTGCGTACGCACAGACCAAGTACGCAAATGTCTGCTATGAGAATGGATAGAGACAGAAAGAGTTGGCACTCCTGGGAGAGCTCGAGGACGGGCAGAAGGAGTGCTGTTTGGGCGATGATAAGGGATGTAGTGCACGGACAGCACTGGACCGTGATTCTCCTGCTCTCGCTCGCGCTACAGCCGCAGGTAAGCCGCTGATTACGCGCTATTTTCAGCCACCGTTTAAACCCGCATTGACTTTTTTCCCACGGTCGTGAGAGTTTCACTGCAGTGTTGGTCTTACTTTAGAGATGTGTACAGAAGATTCACAACACACGGGTGACTTTCAGGGGGGTTTCAACTTTTCAAAACAGTTCCTGTCAGTTTAGTTATTTTCTGGGCGCAGTCGGTTGAGGTTCATCTCGCGCACAATTCGCTAACTACGTTAAAGACGTGTTCAACAAAACACCAACGATTTTTGTGATACATGTGTGTGTGTTTTGTGCAACCCCATAACAAGGTGAAAAATAATGACAGTAATTATTATTATCATCATTTATGTCGATGTACCGACACCGATCGCTTAGCTGTTGCTATGGTTACCTCCTTTTGACACATTTAGCGATTTCTGACTAAACTTTTGCGATTGTTAAAATTATATTAAAAGCGATGATATACTTTAAAAACATCTTTCTTTAACAAAATTTGGGAGGTTTTACCCTGAAATAGTGCGTCAAACCCCTAACCAGGATATAGCCTATGGTTTTTTTTTTCCTGGCGGATTATAGGCTATGCCATTTGTATCAGTTTTACTATAAATACCTTAAACTATGGTTAGTGAAGCACACCATGGTTAATTTGTGGTTACCATGGTCTAGCTAGAACCATGTTTTATTATTATTATCATTTAAAACCATGGTTAATACTTTGGCGTTCCCGTCTGCAGCCACCTGTTGTTCCATCTTTCTTTGTTGCTCGCTGCAGTTGTCGCTCTTTTTGGGCGTGTTGTCTCATTTTTCATGCAGATATTTCATTCTCATGCTCAGGTATGGTTTATAGCCAACAAAATATCTGACGCACACTAGAATTTGTTGTTCTTTTAATGCTATTTACTCTGTAACTAGAGAAATTAAAAACAAGGCTCTGCATATTTGGGAGTGAAATGTTCTGGCGCACTGGCTTATTTGTTCAAGAACGCATCATTTGGCTCCAGTGTATAAATGAGGACATTGCAGTGTTTTTCTGTTTAGACCGAGGCTTATTGTTAATTTCATTATGTTTACATCAGGCAGTGAAGTAGTGGCTGTGGAGATTTTTATAAAGAGAAATGGGTCTCTTTGTGGGTATGTGATTTTGCTTTTGTTTGCGTTCCCAGAAAACATTCAGTGACTGTAATTATGCTGATGATCCACTTCTACCACCCAAATGGCTTAGCTGAACACATATCATCACTTTTTCAAAACACGAATCTCTCTAATGGTTTGAAAAAAGAAAACGAATTAGCATCAAAGCCATTACCATGTCTTGAATTAAAGGATTCAAAGAAATAACAACGGTAAAAACTGCCTAGAAGTGAAGTAATCCATTTAAACTCTTTGAAAATTATATTTTATTTCAAAATATGCACACATTTGCTCTTATTTGTATGTCAGAATATGTCAAAAAAGACTCAACAATGTGTCAAAAATATATGTGTTGTTTCTCATCACATTGAGTTATGAATGACATCGATGGCACATTGCAAGATTTTAATTAAAAATGGTGAAATTCCATTAAAAAGTTGAGTAGTTCACATTACTGTGGGTCTTTAAATATATCTAAACAGTTGTCAAATATTTAAGGTTTGGCTATATATCTGCATCTTACCACACCCTCTTTTCCTTGTAATAACTAAATCGCACTCAGTAAGCTCCGCCTTCTTTGATCTAATTGACCATCATTTTGACATTGATGAGGCAGATCAGCATAAACTTAGTATATCAAATATTGGAGGGGCAATTTGGCCCATTATTATTTTGGGTTGGGTACATTTCTGAATCGACTCCCAATGCTGTTATTCTTTGAGCTCTCGGCTGGGGATGTTGGTCTGACTCTTCACCTACTGTGTGTGGAGGACAGATCTTGCATATGGAAACCCTTTGAGCTCAGAAACGGCATGTGTGATCTGGCGGGGAACATACCTGTCCTGACTCCTGACACTGAGGCCGTGTGAAAAACACTTAGATTTTAGTTCTGCAGTTTTGGTTTTTGAATGCTTTGATGGTTCTTGGATCAGAAGTGCTACAAAGCAAAGAAGATAGATGAGAATGGAAAGAAATCTATGGTTGGTTGGGCTATAAATAACAGGGCTCAACAATAAGGATTGCCCAGTCAGTGGCCTGAGGTCGTTGAAGGAAATGTCATTGACCTATCCAGGCCAGTACTGCACTGGTACTACTTATGTTCATCAATCATGATTAAGGGCTTTTATGCCTTTCAAACATTTGAAACTGTTGGGTTTTGTCTATTTGAACTTTGTTGTTCAGTTTGATTTCTGCTAATTTATATGTCACATTGTATATGTAGCATATATGTTATTACATTCTAAAAAATGCTGGGTTGATTTAACCCAATTTTGGGTCAAATGTGGACAAACCCACATGTGTGGTTAAAAATGTTACCCAAAGGCTGGGTTTGTCAATGCTGGGTTGTTTTTCAACCCAAATTTGGGTCAAATATGGACAAACCCAAATGTTGGGTTAAAAATGTAATTAAAAAATTCAACCCAACTTCAACTTTCACATTTAACTGTATTTTTTAAATTACATTTTTAACCCAACATTTGGGTTTGTCCACATTTGACCCAAATTTGGGTTGAAACAACCCAGCATTTTTTAGACTGTATAGTTATAGCTTTACATCGGGTTACATGAGTTATATCTGGCTTTATCAGAAATGCAGAAATGATTTGATAGTATTCACTACACCATTCAAAAGGTCAGTTTTTGAAAAAAAAGTCTCTAATACAATTTAAATTAACTCTTTTATTTTAATATATTTAAAAATGTGTTCCTGTGATGGGAAAGTTTAAGTAGCCATTACTTCAGTCTGTCATATTCTTTTTCAGAAATCATCATAATATGCTCATTTTATGCCCTTTTTATTATTATTATTATTATTAATGTTGAAAACAATTTTGCTGCTTAGTATGGAAAACGTAATAATTATTTTTTCAGGATTATTTGATGATTAAAAAGAGAATAACATTTTTATAACATTGTAAATGTCTTTACTGTCACTTTTGATTTTTTTTAAAGCTGATTTAAAGTATTAATTTCTTTATATAAAATCCTTAAAATTCAGAATGGTAGTGTGTATTAAAAAATATAATATATAATCTTGCATACCTCATGCCATTGTGTCCATAAAAAATGTGTTTATGAAGGAAAGAGTTATCCTATAAATATAAAGATTTCTTTCTGAAGCATATATAAATATGTTGCTATTACTTTTGGTGCCAGTTAAAGTAATGTAAAGAATGACCCAACTGGGCCAGCTGAAAATAATGATCTGTTGAGCCTGAATTGATGGCTTAACTATGCTTGACATTAGTGTGCCAGGTAGACCAGACTGTGTGTTCTGCAGCGCTGTGTTAGATATAACGTCTTGTACTCAGATTGTGGACTTTAGCAGTTAAGTTCATTAGTAGTTGGGAGATAGCCATTTTAACAGTACGGCCATTCATGCATTGTGGGAAGTATTAAAAAGTAAAATCAAGAATAAATTCTGGTTAAACGACTAAATCAGAAATGCAGGATAAAATACTGTTCACTCTCAGAAAAAAAGGTACAAAAGCTGTCACTGGGGCTGTACCTTTTCAAAAGGTGCACTTTTGTCCATTTTAGGTGCTAATATGTAAATTTAGGTACTAATATGTCAATTTTAAGTGTTAATATGTACATTTTAGGTGCTAATATGTCCATTTCAGGAGCTAATATGTCCATTTTAGGTGTTAATATGTACATTTTAAGTATTAATATGAACATTTTAAGTGTCAATATGTACATTTTAGGTGCTAATATGTCCATTTTAGGTGGTAATATGTACATTTTAAGTGTTAATATGAATAAAAAAACATGTATAAAAAACCTGTGTGTGTGTTGGCAAGACTCAATTTACACCTCGAGATTCAGTAAAATCAATACTTCGATTATATATTTAAGCAAATATTCATATATTGTCTTTTTAACATCAAACCAAATCTAAAATCTTGAAATTTCCCAGAAAGCAAACAAAAAAAAAAAGGGGGCGACTGAGAAAAAGAAGTGTGTATTGATCTTACATTCAAGTCAAGTGCCAGACCAGGCAAAGCAACACACAGAACAATGATATTTGAACCAATGAGATCATCACAGTGATTAAAAAAAGACTTCACTTAATGCGTCCTAAAGTGTGTTTGTTTTTCCGAGGTTCGAAATCGTCTTATTTTAAATGTTCGATAAGAAAATAGCACCAATTTCTTACGCAACCCAATTTTTTTTTAATTCAAGCTCTAGGACAGTAGTAATTCAAGTGGTTACCTTCCTCCGCATGCATGACTCCTCAGTGAAGGTTTGGTGTTTTGTACCTTTAGAGCAGGGTTATTCAAGTGAGGACCTGAGAAACGCTTTCGTTGCCATATTTCAGCAGTTATTATGTGTGAATTGGCCGAGCGCACTCATAGATCTCCATAATAAAGGCTAGATGTCTCGTCCGCTGCCGGCCAATGGAGGTCGACGTCCGCACTGGCGGCCATCTTGCTACAGTCAGCTCGCTCACTCTTACCATTCTGTTTTAAAGGTGCATGTACTTTTTAAATAACCATAACTTGCTCAGTTTTCGTTATAAATTGCTATGGTTTGTTATAAACCTCAAAGATGTAGTTATGACACTGCACACTAAGTATATCAATAAATAATCATCCAGAATTATAGTGACGTTAATAGCGTTTGTAAGAAACCAAACAGTTTGTAAATCCGTCAAGATTTCAGCGAGATAAGAGTATTTGTGTTCGTGCCGATCCCTCATCTTACATCAGGAACCAGAGAGCCGCCAGAAAGCTTGCCTGTAGCAAGATGGCCGCCGCTGAGACTCCGCCGTAAGACACCTATCCTTTATTATGGATATCTATGAGCGCACTTGCGTAACGTTCTGAAACGACTCGGATTCGTTCGGATCGCTCCGTCACTGAATCATCTGAAGCGGTTTCTCGGTCATTAACGACAAAAAAAGAACAAATCGCAATCTTTTCAGTTGTTTTACGATTTTTCTTTAAACTACGCAGAACGGCCCAGCGGATAACGCAACGCAAACTTAAAGGAGTTGCGTTTACTGTTGATCCCGGACGCTACTATTAAACAGTGTTGCAGGGTTTCTGCAGGTTTCACAAAGTCAAATTTAAGACTTTTTAAGACCTTTTTAAGACCATTATGAATGAAATGTAAGACCTATATCACGATAAAAAAACATACAAAGGAAACGTGTAATGAGTCTCAAAAACCAAAATCCAAATCAGCAAAATCGGATCCTAAATTCAGATATTTCAAACCAAGTATCGCTAAACTTCCA
>JAOTRC010000002.1:2560943-2572543 GCA_027497675.1 Cyprinella lutrensis | reverse complement strand
GGACTTCAATGGGAACCAAACGGTTCAAGGTCCAAATGAGAGTTTCAGTGCAAACTGCAAACTGTTCAAAGGGCTTTTAAACGATTCCAGACAATGAATAAGGGTTTTATCAAGCAAAACCGTCGCTCATTTAAAGAAAAAGTTTTATAAACTCAAATGGTCGCCTTGCTTTGTTCTGTTATGAACGTTCATGACTCTCCTATTAGAACCCGTTTACCAAAATGAACAAATCCGAGTCAATTCGTTTGTTTCGTTCGTTGAATGAACCAAATGACAAAAGATCTGTGTTCAACAAAGAGTTGTGACCCTTACGCCGCCTTCACACTGTGAAAGTGTGAAAATATTCACAGGCTTTGTTAACCACACACCTTATTTCAGACGATTTAGCATTCAAAAACCCATTATTATACTACTAAAGAGCCTCAACAAACTTAGGTTGAACTTGAAATGTGTGTTCCCTTCTGGCACAAATGCATAAACAAAAAAATGTAGATGTGCAACTATAGATTTCACTCCCTGTTTATTTGACCTTGCTGTTTTGATCTCCCGTAGGTTGTGTGTGCGGTGGGCAAATTTGAGGTGGAGATTCGACAGTGGCTGAACCCTCAGGGCTTTCTCCAGAGTGGTCAGTGCTGTGACCCCCAGGCCAGCGGGGGGCAGCGCTGCTCATCAGGTGATCAGTGTGACACCTTCTTCAAGGCCTGTCTGAAGGAGTACCAGACTCGGGTTTCACCGACCGGCACCTGTACGTACGGCTCCGGCAGCACACCTGTCCTGGGCGGCAACTCGCACACCTTACATCATCACGGAAATGAGGGAAGTGACAGCAGAAATGGACGGATTGTCATCCCATTCAAGTATGCATGGCCAGTGAGTACAACTTATTTATCAGTTTAGCAAACACCGTAGGGAAGTATTGCTGAAGACACTTGGATCTGCAGGTTTTTATACAGACAGTTGTGCGTGTTTGAACATATCAGGGGGATATTTTGCTAAAGGGCAGCTGTCATGTCACCATTAAACTGTCTCAGTTGCAAACACATCACCTCTGCTGCCCTTATCATGCTAGTCCTTGAACCATGTCATTTACAAAGATAAAAAATATGACTGAAAACGTTTCCAGATCACTTCTACCTCTAGAAGTGATCTTAGATTAATACAATTAATTGTATTAATTGAGATGAATACAATTAATAATCAATTAGTTTCAATCAATGTTTTGTTTTTTTAAATACACCGATAATTCAGCCTTTTTTTTTTTTTTTTTTAAATACGATGGAGAACAAATGACACAGTTTAGGGGTATCGAAATAAAGTTAACTTTTTTTTATAGCAGAGGCACAGTATTTACACTTTTCTTTGAAATCAACCTACTAATATCTTATTTATTGTTTGTTGTCTGTGTGTTAAAGGAATAACATTTTGTCCTTTACTCGTCGTAATGTCCTTCTAAATCCAGGAGATCTTCTAAACTCAAATAAAGATATTTTTAATAATATTTGAGAGATTTCTGTCCCTCCATTGAAATTACCATTACACTAAAACTTCAAAAAGTTCATAAAGACTCTTGAATTAAATTGCTTGATTTGCATGAGTTTCTTTTACAAAGTTTTGGTGTAACGTACTTAAAAGGAGGAACAGATATCTGTAAGGTTTCATTAAAACAGAAAATGTTCATTTGTGTCTTTGCTAGGGCTGACGATTTAATGCATTTATTTAACTAAGAAATTATGCTTTAATTTTTGGTGCATTTATCAATATCACCCAAGTGCTGTTTATGTCCCAGATAGCTTCCTAAGAAGCAAATATTGTTATATTTTAAACACAATATTGTCTGCTTTTGCTCAATTTTGCCAATATTACAGCCAGAACAGAACCGTTGTGTGTCTCTGAGCACGTCTCGTTAGTGAATAAGTCCACGTTTTTTGAGCGAATCAGTCTCGTCGACCAATAATTCAATGGCTCATTCATAAAGAGACCCGTTTACTTCATTCTTGAATGAATCAGCTGTTTGAGTGAATTAATCACTTACTCATTTATACATTTATTGCAACCTACTGGCAGTTTTAGAGCCTTATTTACAGTATAATTTCATTCAAAAATTATTTCTTATTTCCCTCTCAAATATTATTGAAAATATCTTTATTTGAGTTTAGAAGATCTTCTGGATTTAGAAGGACATTACGACGAGTAAAGGACAAAATGTTATTCCTTTAACATACAGACAAGAAACAATAAATAAGATATTAGTAGGTTGATTTCAAAGAAAAGCATAAATATCTAAATATCTAAATCTAATTGTATTTTTCAACCACTGGCAGATGGAGAAGTGATCTGGAAACGTTTTCAGGCACAACACTGCTAGTTCTTGAAGATAAACGAAAGTCCTCCAGGTCTGAAATGACAAGAGACTGTAAATGATGACCGAATATCCATTTTGGGGCGAACTAACCCTTTAAGAGAAACTGTTTCAAAGTAGATGAGCCTATAGCATCTGTTAGCCTCTATCTTTTAACAGCAAATTTGGATTAGAGTCTTAAAGTGATTTCTTTAAAGCTGTATAAGCTGGTGTGCTGTTTCTTGGCTCGCTGATAGGGAAGTTTTAATTTAACCTTGATCTGACCTCAGTAGCATTACGCTGAGCATGTGCTGGCTGGCGAGATGGTAGGCATGCTGTGCCAGGGATCGTACTGAACCTTGAGTTCTGCGCTCAGTGTTTGGCTTTCTCCAGCCTTAGTCTTTAAACTGATTATGCACTTATTGATTAGAGCGGATAGATAGAGTGTGTGTGAGAGAAAAAAAAGATGAGGGTGAAAGATTGCAGACTACATTTCCTTTTAATTGTATGTATTGGTGTAGTGGTGGCTGAAGATAAGAGTGTCTCTGTAACATAATGGGGATTGTTCTGGTCCTATAATTTAATAAGGCCGCTGATATTTCATATAACGGCACTCGGTTATTTCAGTGTCTCTCTGCTTGTCTGTGTTCACCACATACAGATCCATACCAACATTGATGGAGCAAAAATAAACAATATATTTGGTCATATTTTGTCAGAATTTGTTCCTCAATCACAATCTTGCTGCCAATGAAAGTAGTAACCAGTGTCGTACAGTTTTCGATTGGTTAAATCAAACCTGAACATCATAATTTACAGCTTTTATGTGTTTATTTCCTCTGTGGTCGTGTCTTTCTTACCCTCCCACTGTGTCTCATCATTTCCTGGCTCTTTCTTATATGAAACATGTTTATTCTCTCTTGTTTTTCTGACTTATTGACATCATTTTAGTAATAGAGCAGAACAAACGGGCTATTAATTGTTGACTTAAAAACAAATCTTTAATTAGGGCTCTGTGATTTAATACTGGTGAGATTTTATGATGCAACTTCATAAAAACCGAAACGTAAAAGACAGATGCCCAAGGCCCCAAGAGGGAAACCAACTCTTTTGTTTGTCTTGTGGTTAAGATCATGAACGTCTAGTCACTATGCTAAGTCATCACACATAATGCTAATCTTATGATCAGAATCTCAAGGGTGGGGTTGTGGATATCAAACTCTTCGATGAGTCACAGAAACCCCCAATAAAAGAAAGATGAGTCTCATGACCCACATCTCTCTCATGTAAAACATTACAATATACTCTTGCTGTGATTAAACTGTCTGGTGCAGTGCTGCATTACAACCAGCTTTAGGCCCCAGAATCCATTCAAAATAAATTGCCAGCTCTTGGAGACTGATAGGATGGTACAAGTTGGGTTTGCTATTTTTTTGTTTGTTTTTTTAAATATATTTGAAGAGTTCAGATGCAAAAACCTCTAAATGCCATTTGAATTTTTGTTCTAAAATGACCATTTTTATCAAGATTGCATATTTAAGTTCAGTAATTTGACTTAAATGACAATTAATAGGTAATCTTCATTGCTATTTAAGTGAAATTACTGAACTTAAATATACAAGCTTGATAAAAATGGTCATTTTAGAAGAAAATTTCAAATGGCCTTAGAGGCTTTTGCATCTGAACTCTTCATATGTATATGGTAACAATATAATAATAATAATAAAATGTTTCAGTGTAATGCATTTCATGTGACTCAACAGAACTCAAGAATGCATAAGTCATCAGGATACATGTAAAGTCACGTTCACTCACTCTGATTTATTACGGGATTTATTGTCGTGGAGCTCCAGGAGGTTGACGGTCGCCTGACCGAGTGTTTTATCGGGTCCCATCAGAGCCCGGTGCATCACACACACCTGTAGGGTGCAGCGCTCCGCGTTACTAGGGTGAAAGAGCGGCAGGTCGAACGCGGCCTCCTCCTTCCACACCGGCGCGACGCTCTTCTCGGCCACCGAGGTGGAGAACTTATCCTTTGCCACCTGCATGATGGCGTACGCGTCGTTGGTGCCATTCTTCCCCTTGATCCGCAACCCCCGCGCCTGGAGCACCGTTACCTGGACGCTAGTGGGATACCACTGCTGGCTTTGCTCTGCCAGAGACATTTCTGAGAAAACCTAACCAGTTTCAGTTGGAACTGAAAAAGCTACAAGGACGCGCGAGCCGTCCTGGCACAAGAGAAGTTGTGTCAAAGCCTTTTGACTCAAAGGTCCGTTAATGTTTCGCTGGAAAAGTTTCACTTATCCTGTGAAGCAACAAGTGAGCGTCACTTTGAAGCCACGCCCACACGCCTGTTCATATGAAGTAACTGCGTATGGGCGTGGCCTGTTGTGACGCAACGAATAATTGTTTTATTGGTCAGAGCTGGAAACAATCTACCCCGCACTATTTATTATTATTTATATTTTGATGGTGTAAATTTCACACTCAGAAATGTGCTTTTGAAAATGAAGTGAAGCATTAAATTGAGTCAATATTGCCCTCGAAGAAACAAAAAGTCATTTTTACAAACATGTTTTGTATTTGTCTTGTATGTTTTGCAATTTCTTCTTCTTCAAAAAAAAAAAAAAAAATTCAAAAAATAAATCAAAAAATAAAATAAAAATAAAAAGCTGGAAACTCTGGAAAAGGCTTAATTGTTGTGCTTCTCTGTGCATACACTATCATTTTGATTTCTAAGGAAGGTTTATGGACTCATTTCTAAGATTTTATTTACATGATAATACCAAAATTAAACAATGACTAATGCTTCTTGCCAATTGTCTTTAGCAACAACTTGTTTCATTGCACACGCAAGTACCCAGCTGTGTATTTTTAACTTAAAAAATGATGCTTCTTTCAATTATGACACGTTAATAGAGATGTATAAATAAATAGTCTATATTTAGACATTGGAGAACTGCACAGTGTCACAAAGCAATAATTATACTAAATTGTCAAGCTGGCAGAGAGCAGTTCTCATTGTTCATGAAAAAAGGAACACAAATGAACAGGATCTCTTCTGTTCTAATTGCAAAATTGATTTAAAACTTTAAAGAAAGACTTTTCTGCAAAGAACAAAGTCTCCACTCGGAGAAAAACAACAGAGATTAGAGATTAGAGCCATTTAAGATTAAAAAAAAAAAAAACACTTCCATCCTGATTAGGCTACTTCAAATTAAGTTTAGATAATGACCTAATATAGAGATAGATTCAACCAAAACAAAGAATTGTTGGGGGGAGTTATATCATTACGTTCCGTACAGCTGCTTTTCAGCTGATATTGAAGTTGTGACGAATTTAACAACCTGTATTTTTTTGTTTATTACTGTGAAACTGCTTTGGAAGCAATCTGCACTGTATAGAGCATTTTATAATGTGACTTTACTTGTTTCATAATTTATAATTGTATATAAATCTGTTGTTCTACAAAACACCATGTATTAACACACAGTCACCATCATACTACTGATGAACCGTCATTTTCATTCAGGGTTAATACACATGACGAGGACAAACATTCCCTCATAAGGATAAGTGATTGTATTGTTCCTGAAACCCGTCGTTCAAGGCCTTCATAGTTCTGCTTGGGGAGTGGAAGTCAACAGGGCACGGCCGTCTAACTCTTTATCATTGTATTTTTTACATAATAAAATGAGGTCAGGTTGCAGGATACGGTTTGCTACAGCAGCAAAAATACTGTCCTATTATATAAAAAGCATTTATGAAATGCCACACTTTTTTTCTATGTTATGGCCGTGGGATACGTTCCAATTGTCCTCTCTTCCACAAAGATGCCGGAGACTAAGTGAAAGCATAATTTGGTCATTCAGTCACAGACTGCATGTATTGAATTACTAATGCAATAGTGAACCATGAGAAAATACTGCCCTCTAGAGAGGACTAAGAACCAATGCAATAAAGGAATAATTCAACCAAAAATCTGAATTGTCATTATTTACTCATGGATTTTTTTTAAACCATATAACTTTCTTTATAATGTGGAACCCAAAAGAAAACGCATACAATGAAAAACACAAAGCTACTGTATGGTTTAAAGTCCCCTTGTAATCACTAATTTCATCCCTTAAAACTCATCTTTAATCACCAAAATGAAATAGGCAATTTAAGCGTTTCTTTAAAAGATGTAAATAGCTTGAATGTAACGTAACTCTACACATTGCATACTTATATGCAAATGAGCCTTGCCTCCATTCTCTCACAGCAGCTCAGAGATCCAATAGTTGTCGATCACACGTCGTTGATCTGATTGATTACAAGGTAGTTTCTGATTGTGATGTCAGAATCACTAGCGCACCACATTTAAACCACATTTTTGAGACTGTGTTTGGTTCATGGAAACTTTAAGTACTCGCTAATGGTGTAGACTTATGAATTATGTGCAAGTTTTCTCTTAAAGCATATTAAAGCAGCATTAGGAAATTTTTGAAATTTTGCGCTCGGGGTCCCCCTACAGTTGGGAAACAGTAGGGACTTTAAGCGACATAGAACGGCGACGGCAGCCGAAAATAAACAGTTAACTGCCAGAGGTGTAAAAAAAAAAAAAAAAAAAAAAATGCTTGTTGGGCTCACATGTTAGAATTTGAGGAAGTGGGGGAAGTGATGTATGCCATAAAGCAGTCAAATTTTGTAGCTTTTTTTGTGCTTGTGCCAGTAAAAGCGATAGCTACAGACACTGTCTGGCTACGGCAGACCTGTCATTCAACCTATTGTAAGTCGATGTAACATCACAAGGGTTTTGGAAAAATATCATAAAGGTTGAAAAAGTTACATAATGCTGTTTTAAAACACCACACAGACATACAAACAAAAGCTTAATTTTCACCTAAAGGGGGGACTTGATTTCAGAACACGTTTATGATGCTTTAATGGCGTGTTTTTGAAAGGTGCTGAATATCACATTGAATCCAAGTGCTCGTCCCCAGTGTTTTAAGTGGAGGCCATCGGCTGTCTGGCATCTGTCTGGCATGCCGAAATTATTTCCCAGTAGGCTACAGCTCGTCATCCACAAGTGTCCTGGCTCATGAGACTAGGATCACAGTCTCACATATGCATGCAGTGTCCTTCTCTGAGTTCTGCATCAGATGAGATCATCAAACGAGCTAAACAACATAGCCTACATGATCTTTATACATTTCAGACATGCATTGACCACAGAAAGTATTTGGATATTGAAACACAGTTAAAATAAGACAATGTCAAAACACTATCACTTTTCTTTCTTGTTGAGACCAAGCGTGTCGCACAAGCCCTCAAAAGTGAAGCCAAAACGTCTCGATCGCCCCCCTGTGACCGGACCTAGTATAGCTCATAACCCCCGCCTCCCCATGTTATTCAATGGGACGCGAGACCAACTAAACAATTAAATTACACTTCACATATCCTTTTTCCAAAGATAGTTTCTGTTACTGTACTTTCTATCACGTTGATGTAATTTCAAGTGTTCGTTTTTAAAATAAGTTTGTTTTTAGTTATGTATTGATAAAATAACGGTGCGCTGACTTCATGATTGACAGCTGTGATTGACAGGTTCTCTGTGCGAGGTAGTCACTGAAGCACCATCGGACTTTTTTTAATAATGTTGATTATGTGGTTAGTAGTTGTATTTACCTTATTTTAACGAGGTTCTGCAATCAGCGGGGCGTGTGCTTGCGTTTGATTCATCGAGAATTTCGCGGCTTTACTTCCTGCACACGACTGCGCATGACTGGTCCCGAAACACGCAAGTGCGCAGACTCAAGTTCCAAGATGTCAACATATTGAGACACTGGCGGCTTCAGTTCTGGAAAAGAGCGAAGGGGCGTCGTCCATCTTTTTTTTGGTCTATGGTTGAGACAATATAATATTCACTCCACAGGATGAAAAAAAAATAAGCTTAATTTAAAGAGGCCGTAATATGCCTTATTTAGATTCTTGATTTTGATTTGGGGGTTTTGTAGAATAGAATAGAATTTTCATGCTTGAGTGTTAACATTTTTTAATTATTATATTGTTGCAACTCATCTTTTCCCAGTCTGTCAGTAAAGCTCTGTTTAGTTCCAGTCTCTATATGACGCCCCTCCAGTGTGTTGTTATTGGTCCATATGGATCCATCATGCCACTGTGCAGGCCGCTGGTGGTGGTGTAATGGTGTGGGGGATGATTTCTTAGGACACTTTTGGGCCGTTAGTGCCAATTGGGCATCGTTTAAATGCCATGGCCTTCCTGAGCATTGTTTCTGACCATGTACATCCCTTTATGGCCACATAGTAGTCGTCTGATGGTTACTTCTAGCAGGATAACGCACCATGTCACAAAGTTCTAATCATTTCAAATTGGTTTCTTGAACACGACAATGAGTTCACTGTACTAAAATGGCCCCCACAGTCACCAGATCTCAACCCCATAGATCATCTTTGGGATGTGGTGGAACGGGAGCTTTGTGCCCTGATTGTGCATCCCACAAATCTCCATCAACTGCAAAATGCTATCCTATCAAAATGGGCCAACATTTCTAAAAAATGCTTGTTAAATAAATGCCACGTAGAATTAAGGCAGTTCTGAAGGCGAAAGGGGGTCAAACAGAGTATTAGTATGGTGTTCCTAATAATCCTTTAGGTGAGTGTATCTATATTAATATATACACAAAACTACAGAGGTATTTTAAAAACAGTAATAAAAATGTCAAAAACACAAAATTACTAAAACTTAAAATGAAAATAAAAGATACAATAAAAATAAAATGTAATACAAAATATTAACAAAAACTATACAAGTAGCTATATCAGTGATTCTAAAATAACACTGCCAACATGATATGAGATATGACGTCTTAATTTTGACTTGCTTTGTTTCTGGAACACAAGATGGCAGCAATGCTTTCAAAAGCCTTCAACAAATTTTGTCCATGTAATGGTATTAAACTAAATGTACAAACTTGAATTGAAGGCAAACATTGTTCCAGTGTAATATTAGTATTTGCATGCTCCAGCCTGCTCCTGTTGTTTCAGCTGTGTACGACTGCAGTTTCTCTCCAGTGGGGCTTTGAAGCTTTGAGAACTGCTGAACACAAGAACAAATGAGAAACATGAGATGTTGTTTATAGACAGCATGGGTCTAGTGCACTCAGCTCTTGCACGTTTGCTTTGGCCTGACTGACTGACGCCTGCAGGGTTGAAGAAGAAAAGCAGGAAGTTGCACAGCAGAAAACTGAATTCTTGTCACAACAACATCTCTACTCAAGCAGGATAAATTGGCCTTCACTGTAGCAACATTTAACATTAACTTTATGTTCACAAAGAGCCGGTCAGTTAACTGTGTGAATAATGACCAAATGAAAAGGGAGTCTTGGATCAGGGTGACCACAGTAAGATAATGAGAAGAAAATAATGTATTATATTAGGCCTATATTAATACACTATTTAAACTTCTTGTACATATTTTGACAATTAAGATGATATAATAATTAAAATATTTGTTTGTTATTTTGTTTTTTGAGGTGAAAAAATACTCATTACTGTTTTTGTAACTTAGTATTTATTCAGTTTAATTGTAGTTTTCTTTATTCTTAGTGATAATTCTGCTTTTTTATGACATTATTTATTACATAATACATAAATACTGAATTTACTTATCATTTAAATAGCGTAGTTTTGCATTAAGGTACCGTAATTAAAGTAACCTTTGTATTAATGAGAGTTTGGGGGAAATGCGCAAAACAATATTGAAATTGTATGGTAAAATTCCATCAAATTGAATTGAATAATCCTTACATATTATTCATTATTCTTCGTCAATGAAGAATTTTAAATGAGTACAAAAATCTAAATGAAACAAAGGAACGGACCATTTAGTTTGTGTGATTCGTATTAATAAATGTAAACATGTTTTAAACATTTTTTTTAAATTAAATGGTCTATAAGATTTTTACAAAATGTTTTATTAAGATTTTACTATTCAATTGAAATTGGTAAATTTTACCAACAGGCTGAACTATATTTTGAGTGATGTTCTTACTTGTCATGAAAATAATGCACTGCGCAAAAGCTTGCTCCCTAAAATTGTTTTGATGGATGGTAAAATGGTAAGCTTGTAACCTGTAGCATTTATGGAATAATGCCAATTAATGCTGCCCAAACGTCAAATTATTTTGTAATTTTCCCACTTTTCAATGAGAAGCCAAAGCTGATGTTCATTTATCTTGATTTTGTTCTGAGCCTCCACATTTAACATTGCTCCAGTCTCCTGACCATTCATCTCCAAAATAACGTCCCTCGTCTGCAGTCCAGCGTCACCTGCCCTGCTTCCTTCATGAACCTGTCCAAACACAGTATTAGAAGAAGTCCTAAAGACTATATCATTCAAAGGCATCAAGACCATCTTATGGTTTACACTTTCAAAGCATAGTTCTGTTCAGGAGAAAATGTGTGCCAAATTATATTCAGCTCACCATCGAGAGAGTCAGAATCCTCTTGAAGTCTCTTCCTCCACAGATACGAAACCCCCATGATGGTAGACCTATCAAATTCATCTGTCTGACACAAACTTTGAATCTAAATGCTCTTTAAGAACAACAAAATCGGTTTGTGTTTCTGGCCTGTGCTGTGCCAGTATGGGACTCAGCCGTTTATGGTGTATTTTTAATGTTCTTCTGGAGCTTAGAGATATGGAGGCTCTGTGTGCAGTCACCACCACCCATGAACATCTGTAAATGATGTTCTCTGATGTCATTGTTTGTTTTTAATGCCATGTCAGCTTCTGTGACAATTTTCATGACAAGAAAAAATTATAGTAAAACTATACCAAGTTTTTACAATTTATTTTTTGCTAAAAACTCTAAAACTATATTACTATTAGGTTTTGATTTCAGTCACTTTGAAATTGATTCGGTTTATCTAAAGCATTAGATTCCAATGCAATGTCTTATTCCCTCATATCAGGGAACAGAGGTTACATTTGGTAACTGGAGATGTTTAACTTTTTTAAAAATGTAAATCTTTTTTTTTTGTGTAAATGTAAATCTAAAGTTTTTGCACAGGGTTAAAATCTGCACAATCTAATAAAACATGATTCAATGATAAAGAGTTTTGAAAGAAAGAACATGTTGATGGATCTTCTAGTATTAAAGGAACACTCCGACTTTTTGAGACTTTAGCCTATTCACCTTATCCCCCAGAGTTAGATAAGTCCATACATACCTTTTTCATCTCCGTGCGTGCTATAA
>JAOTRC010000002.1:1749715-1760012 GCA_027497675.1 Cyprinella lutrensis | reverse complement strand
CAGATGTAAAGTTATTCGCTGTCAAAGTGACGCCAAAATGAATGGGAGTCAATGGGATGCTAACAGCAGGTGATAGTACGCTACAATGGCGGCTGATGGATTACCCCCTTGCCAAAACCTGACGATTTTCACGTGACCGGCCGGCCAGGGATTTTATGCCGCTCAAATGCCCTCATGATTAACTACTACGCACAACATTTAACGCATTTACAATACTCCCGTACAGAGATCATCTAACTGGCCGAGTCGTTTGCAGGCGTCTGCGTCTCCTCCGGCACGATCTCTGTGCTCGCATCAGCTATGGTTCCCAAATACACGATGTTCCGGTGCAAAATCTGCTGGTATCTGTGAAGCAGATGAAGTACATCCTTCATTAAAAGCACTAAAGCATATGAAGAGGACAGACACGTTAAACACACGTACTGAACACACTCGGTGGCTCGGCCCTTCTGCTGATACTCTGTGATGCATCTCACCAGCTGATCGTTCTCGTCCAGCAGCTGCAAAACAGTGGCGGTCAGTTAGTAGATTCACTTCAGGAAACACTTCAAAACTTAGTAGGTCAAGATTTTCTCCACCAGAAGGATTTTAGTTCTTAACCATTTTAAAGCATCTTTCTGAACCTCTGACCCGATGAAAGACATGAAAGATCACTGATCATGAAATACTTGGCTACTCCTAAATACATCATTTGTCAGGTCAGAGGTCAATCTACCACCGCGACTAGACTCGGATATGTGGACATTACCGGAAGCCAGTGATTATAGTTTATTATAAAGTTATAAATATGTAGATTTTTCTTATAAAAACACATGTGTTTGCTACAGAAGGCCTTTATTAACCCCTAGAGCTGTACAGATTACTTTCATGAAGGATGGATGTGGGGTTTTTGGGCTTTAACATCTCGGGTACCATTATAAAGCTTGGAAAAGTCAGGATATTATTAAATATAACTGTTCGGTTGAAAGAAGGAAGTCATACACCTTGTATGGCTTGAGAGGGTGAGTAAATTATGGTATCATATTAATTTGAGTGAACTTTGCCTTTAGGTTGTACACATCTATTTTTTTAATATATATGTGATTTAAACTTTACACTATTTCTGTTTTTATATATAAGAGATTTAAACTTTTCACTGAAAGATTTCTTTATTTTTCTTTTGTTTTGCATTGCAGATTTTATTTTATTTACAACAACAAAAGTCTCCTCAACACTGTCTAGATTCTTCCATGTTAAAATTTTCCCATAATGTAAAATCTCTAACGCAATTTAAAATAACATTTATTATATTATCCGCCATACTGATAAAGGCTTTCTTTGTTTAACTTTGTATTTCCCTTTTTCGTATTTCAATGCAGTGTTCTCAAGTCCCTGTCTAGCTTAACTCGTTAGTTTAACTAAAGCTTTTAGAGAACAAAATCAAAACTAGGAATTTTAACACAAACACGAGTGTTTGTTTTAAACATATTGAGTTTACTCGCTTTTGAATTGATCAGTAAATGTAAAATGTTCACGTTTACACTGCAGCAAACAGAAGTGGCGCGAATTTAAAATTTAAATTTTAACGAACATGTTTTCAACTGAACCTGCGTGGACGCGCATAACGGACAACTGAAGAGAGCAGCTCGGATGAAAGAAAGAAACTGACTGAATCTACAATCTTTATATTGAATTTAGCCAATATCTGCATCTCCGTAAGTTACCGAAAACACACACAACACACACGAGACCCGCTTAAATGACGTAACTAACGTTAGTTGTCAAGTACGGTTCCGTCATTTCCGTGTTTCCAAAACTTAGCTACCGGTAGCACTATGGCTGAGGCAGTCTATTTTTTACAATCTATGGGCTGAGGTCGTTTATAGAAAGCGGCTGTTTCTGTCGTAAATAACAGAACTGTGTGTGTGTGTGTGTGTGTGTGTTGGGAACGAAAACAACGGAAATTTTCACGGGCTCGAAAACTCAAAGCATCTATTGCTAAGCGCCTCACACGGTTATATTCAGCTCAAAAAGCTACTTCTGCAGATGAGAAACCGTTTCAGAAATCCAAAACCTTGAGCAACCATAGACAGTAAAAGGTAAAAGAAGTGAGCAACAAACGGCAACAAATCAACTTGTTTCTTCTGTGTGGTTCGGATCTTTTAGTGACTACTAGGCTCATTCCTGACCTCTGTTGGCCATTTTGCAGCACTGACGCGTTTTCTTTTGCAGTTTAGTCAAGGTCAATACACAATATATCATCCTAACCATCCTAACCCATGTCCTAACCTGACTCCGCCAGATGGATTTGCTCCGCGAGTGAAACCTTGAAAGCTCGCGAGATCAGGATGGTCTCGCGAGGCTAATATCATCCATCATACCGATAACATGTAAAACAAGCTCACCAAGTTGATAGAAAATACTATGTAACGTTATCTTATGTAATACATAGAGCGTTGCTTCTCTTTTGTCATTAAGTTAAAATAGCCTAATTTAATGGAATAAAAAACATTTGTATCAGGGTCCTATAAGTCCTAGGTTTCTACTCAAATACAGGCATTTCTGAATGGACTGAGGGGATCTAGTAAGTTTGAAGTTTAAGTTTTGATGCTCATGCGGAGAGCATTCACTCAATATTATCTCATTTAATTTTGGCAGTTGCTTTTAGAGGCTTTTGCATCGGAGGTCTTCACTTTTTAGATAGCCCACGTAAAGTGTTTATTACAAATAAATGACTAAATGCTAATAAATAAAGAAATTTTATGAACAAAAGTTTGCAATGCTGTGAAAAAAACCCCCAACTTCAGTGCCTGACCGCCCGACAAAAGTTGCACAACATTTTTTAAACAGAAACGGTGGTGCATTGAACACACTGTTCTAAAGACGCAAGAGTTGCTATTATGGCAGCTGAGAAGGCCATTCTTTGTGTTTTGTTAAGAATTTTCAGAGCCTGATATGTGTTTAAAACTACAAAATATGCCTGATGTTATGCCTACAGTTACTGCACTTGCTGCCCAGAACAAGAGGACATCCCAATTGAGTGAAGGGGTTTGTGGGAACTGAAATGGAAAGAGAGAGAAAAGCACAAATGGAAATCACTTAGCTACTTATCATTGTTTTCTAAATGTCATACACTTGCAATGAAGCTAAAAATATAAACAACTACATCATTATGTTGATATCCTATATTTTTACAATAAACGACAAACTTATCTTCTAATATCCACAGTTGTTGCGTATATCGAGCTGCATAGAGCACATTTGTAAATTACTTTCCTTTTTTAAACCCATAATGCGAGTTCACTTTAATACCCCGTGGTTTATATGTTGCTGCTGATTGGATTGCATTTCTGACACACCCACCAAACAAGGGAAAACATATCTCAAACCCCGTTGCACATCGATTCGTTTACAGGAAACATGAAGTTCAACTTGGAAATCGTTGCTAAACCTTGCGCACCGTTTTGAACTTGAACGTGCCCCAGTTTGCTTTCGGTTGCTCTTTGCTTCCGCAAAGAGGAGGTTGTATCAGAGAATGACTACTTGTCCGTTAGACGGGCTCTGGTTGTATTGAGCAGTTAATCGTTAACAAAGTTTATAACAGGCGATAAATCTCTTCCACCAGATACTGAACTTTGCTTTAGTCTCAGCCTACCATATTACAAGCCAACATCGTGAAGGACAGAAAATAAATTAAAGTCTAAATTCTCTTCACACTTCAAGTAAGTTTTAACTTTGATTAGTTATTTGGGGAAATATAGTATTGATTTTATACTGTTTATATCACAGTAATTTAAATTTCGTGTTAAATTAGGCCTATATTTTATTCCGGAAACATTAGGATTGCTAACGTTACTTTAAACATACGCAGGCTTTTAGAAATGAATTTACACAAATACGTATTTTGAAGGAGATGAAAGTATGAAGTTTATTCGAAAGGGTTATTGTAAATGAATAATAAGTTTCAGAGGGGGTTTCCATTTCCATTTCTGGCGGCTGCTTTGTGGTAATGCGAAATCGAAAGTATTTCAAAATTGACCTTAAGAGATTAGGCAGATAAAGCTTATAGTGAATGTTCGATTATTTCAAAGTCAAACAATTGTTTAAATAATTAATAATTGTAATGATCTACTGAATATAATATTTTGGTTCACACAGATATTAATCATTACATTCGGTGCAGCCTACATATTCTCTCAATGTACAAATTCATTTAGGACCATTTTAAACAATAATAAAATAGATTGTGAACTTGGGGCTTGATCAAATAAAAAATGAAAAGTAATTTAATAAAGTAATAAACAATTTTTGGAAATAAATGAGTGTAAATAAATATTAAACTGCGAAACAGAAAGTTATGACCTTTATATGGGTTATGATATGCCGCCTCAAGTTTTAAACACAGTATCCTAATTATAATGTCCATTTCTTAATGTTCTTCAATTACCCTAACAGCACACGTGCATCACAGAGACAACATCTTTTTGATGTCTACATTTACTTATGCAAGTTGTGGTTGCTCATCTGCAATATGTCTCTAAGACGTTTCCTGTCAGATGTTAGACATTTAGAAAATATTTTTAAGATTTAGTTTATGATTTAGAATGTATGAAAAAAAAATGCTTTCATTAAGACGTTTATCTGATGTTTCCACATTAAGCGTTCTTTAACTACAGGCATCTTGTTAGACGAGAAGTTTTATAGCAACACTTCCCTGCAACTTGTTAATAAAGATGCTTTGTTACTGAATGGCTACATTAAAATTACTCTCTAATGCTCAGTTAATTAAGATATAGGCCTATATAATAGAGCTAGCTGTGCATGAAACAATTCGAATGGACTCTTGCTTTAAGTTTGTGGTTCTTTGCCTTCATGTTGTGCTTTAAACTTGTTTAATTTACTGGTCATGGATAATCCCTTGATGAATGATCTGAAGTATTAAAACACAATTTTGTTGCACTACATGTCAGTATATTTGTTTGTAACATCTCAGTAACATATTTTCATCTCCAGGTCATGTTGAGCTGACTGTTTTACAAACCTGTGCTGATCTGTCTGTATTTGTTTAGCTGCAGTGATGTCAGAGGAGCGAGGAAAGGACTCTCTCTCTGAGATGAGTCTCTCAGAGAAACAGAGGTAAGACTGCTGCTGTTATATCACACAATCATTTTAAAAACTACTGGAGTTTCAGGTTTTCCCCCGTGAGGAACAAAACCTTAACAAGGAGTTTCTCTCACTATTGTGTGCAAGACTTGAGTTTAGAGCTTCCTAATGTTTTAATCAATTTACACTAAGTCTGGAACAAACAGCTTGTTTCCATCCAATCAAATCTGTGGAGTGAAAAAAAATATTTTGGCAAATCAAATGTTAAACACCGCAAAAGATAAAGAGGTGATCATCATCACTCTCTTAAATTTGTGAAGGAAGGTTTAAAAAAAAGTTGAGACTGTTTTTGTGGAGATTGTCCCTTAATTATTAACAAGCAAGTAAAGATTTTTTCTGAAACCTGGCTGAATGACTAAACACTCCTGACATTAAATCAGATGCTCAGTCACCACAGTAAAAACAAGAAATAGTATAGAGGTTCAGAATGCAAAAAACATATCTTAACTCAATAAACTTAGCTGTAACTCTGGTCGTGTCATCATCAAATTTCTTTGGTTTTGGATATGCATCATTAAATTGATCCTCATAATTAGACATTACAAACATTTGGTATGAAACTGTACTTTTCACCATTCTCTCCACTAAAGCTGAAATTCATAGTATTACACATGGCGAGTACATTAACACCAAAACTATCACTATACCACAATTGTTATAATTTAAACAAGAACTGTCACATTTTCATAATCCCCTTATGACTTCATAAATCTCCCAGTTTGATGTTGTGCAGGGGTGTATCAGCTGCCTTTCCTTTAGCTGCTTTCACCTAAACATAAATGTTAGATAGAATAGAAGACATTTCTTTACAACATGTCATTTTCACACAACTCGGTTGATGGCACTCGTTGTTTAACCCCTTCCATTCCCAAAAATGGGGTCTTTCAAACAATATCCAAAGCAAACATCTTTTTTTCTTTTCTTTTTTTTTTTCCCAAAACAAAAGTTACTATCGCCCCCTTTTTATACAATATGCATCAATTTTGCATATTGGTTGAAGAAGTGTTTCGGGGAACAAGGTTTGCCATCAACACTAACCTCCGTCTTTAATACTGCAGTCAAATTTGTGTCTTAATCAAAAGACTGCATGCTCTTTAAAGGGTCACTTCACCCATTTGCATTAAGCTTTGTATCTTTAGAAACCCAGTCATATTTTTGAATGGTCATGGTTTATTCCCTTATTTTACCCTGAGATGGGTTACTTTCAGATAACATGGTACACAAAATCTTCATTGATTCTTTGCCAGCAGTTTTTTTTTCAGCTCTCACTGCCATGCCATTTCCTGTAAAAAATAAAACCTTGTTTGTTAGTATGCGCTGCACATTCGATTAGCCAACAAAAAAAATCTAGCAACTTTGATACTAACTCGGCATAGAAAAATGTCAACCATCTGACTTCAAAATTTTTCAATGTGCCCATAGTGTGACCCCAAGCCCAGCCCATGATCTGCATCTTCTTTTCGTTAGTTTTATTCAGAATTATCAGCTTGTTAAAAGCTTTGTTGTTTCACTTAACCCATCTCCCATGATAAAACACTCACTCCAGAGGTCAATGACACTATATCCACACAATTTCTAAATAACAGTACCCCAAACTAACATACAGTATACAAGACATAAAGTGCAGTCACCATCACACACAACTAGACACACATCACTATAAACGTACTATCTGCTTGCTCAATACTCAACACAGCAACATTTTACGTGACGGGAATAGATCTAAATACTTCAAAAACATCTCAGGATTCGTTAATCTCGATGGCTGTTATAGTTAAAAAAAAAAAAAAAACATATAATAGCTGGAGTAAAATTATTCGAGACAATTTCACATGTAATACATAGCTATTTTATATGCAAGCATGTCAGCCAATCACAGCAGAGGCCGGTTAGACACAGCAGACACGCCCCTTCAAACAGAGTGTTCAGATCAGAGGCTGAAATCAGGCTAGGAAAAATGCCCTTTATTTCTAAATTATGACTATTTTTGATCTGAAAAACATACTAACATTATAAGGGCAACCCAGGAAACATTATAAAATAATTTAAAAAAAAACATTATAGGGCACCTTTAAGATATTTTTGATTAAATCTGAGAGCTGGATCCCTCCTCCATAGGCTTTAACGGATTGAAACTTGCTGGTCCAGAAAACATATTAAAGACATTGTTAAAATAGTCCAAGTGACTACAGTGGCTCAATCTTAAGTTTATCAAGTGACGAGAATTCTATTTGCGTGCAAAAAAACAAACAAAAATAACCACTTTATTCAGCTATTAATTTCCTTCTCTGTGGGCTTCGAGTGAGTTCTCGTAGTGTAACAGTTGTACATCACACATAGGCTCACTAATGGCTGACGCCGGTCATGTGTGATGCGTGTGACGTACAACCCAGAAGCGCTGCGCTAAATCCTCCTTGACTAATTTGTTTTCTCTCTGTTCATTGTGTCATCAGTGTAAGATCAGGCTCACATGTGTCCAGCTCTGTGTCTCTGAAGAGTGATCAGTCTAAAGATGGTCCACTAAACTTCAGTGAGAAAACACCACCATCTTATAAAAGGTATTTTGTGTGTGTACATTACATTATAGGGTTGTATTATTTGTCTACAGTGGTGTATGTGAGGAACTTTAACTGAATAAAACAATAAGTCACAATAAAACTCAATTCCTGGGAACCTTATGAAACTCATTCCTGTAACACAATTACACAGGCAGCCACAAGGAGACATATAAATTCACTATGGAAAATAGATCATGCAACTAAACATGTAAATATATCCATCCATTCAACTGTAGTCATAAATGAAGAAATGCACAGCTACACTGCATTTAATTACTATTTGCAACATTAAACCTTTTCAAATGAGACTAAAGTAGCTCCTTTTTGTGATCAAATTTTTATTGAATCAGAAAATGTTTGGTACAGAAACAAAAGTAAACATAAACAACATTCTGAACACATTCTCTTTTTCCCCCCCTCCCATATTCCCAAGGCGACCTAGTCCCCCACCCCCATCTCCCAATAATGCATTCAGAGCAAATACACTTTAAGAGCAGTGCAGATCACACTCCAGATACAATAGATCAAAATAAAAAATATGAGATATAGATCTTAAAGACGTTCCTTAATTTTTGAAATGACACCTGACCATGACAAAATAGTCTTATGAGAAGCTCCATGTATTCTTGCCACTGAGAGCTCCATTTTCGCAATGTCCAAGAAAGAGTGCATCCAGTGAGTCCACGCTAGAGAGTGTGGGGGTTTCCAGCGTAAGGCAAGCATTTTCTTAGCAGCAGTAAGAGACTAAAGTATCTCCTGTAAAGTGTTTTCTCTCTTTTCTTTGTGTCATCAGTGTAATATCAGGCTCACATGTGTCCATGAAGAGTGATCAGTCTAAAGATGATCCACTAAACTTCAGTGAGAAAACACCATCATCGAATAAAAGGTATTTTGTGTTACTAATTGTTTGTCACATGTTGGCTGTGTTAAAAAGTTGTATCAGTGAATACCAATCATGAAACATGCTTAGATTAAATATTTATCGGAGTATTCACAGCTAATGCTTCCTGTAAAATATCAGTTAGTATTTTATTTTACTAATTTGATTTCAGGCTTCAATATGAGACATTAGACTCAGACGTTAAGACTCACAGGAACCACGAGAATTTCAAAGACAATCTTTTAGAGATCTTCCAGGTAGGAAAGCTGTATTATAACTATGAACTATGTTAATATATATAACAAACAAATGTTATTGAACAAAGAAATGTACTTAATTTTCTTGATCACTTATTTTAACCGAAACACATATTAGCACAACATGGTTAGCATGCTAGTCTTTTAACTGGATTTTTTTGTATGTACATGTCTTATAATTATTAAATAGTGAAATAATAGTGTTGACCAAATGTAGATGAACAATTTTAGGCTTAAATTGTGTTATTCTGCCTTTTTACTTTTGTTTTTAGGATCTTGAAAGCAAAATAATCACATTTTTGAAAATTGAACTGGAGAAGTTAAAGAAAATATTTCAAAAAGAGAACACACAACACTTTGTGAAGGAATTTAATGAGAACAGATCCAGTATCAAATCAGCAGCTCTTGATCTCACACTACATTACCTGAGAGAGATGAAGCAAGATGAAGCTGCTGGTATTCTAGAAGGCAAGAGACTCGTTATCATCTGTCTGATCGTCTCTTATAACTGTAGCAGAGAAACTTAAGACTGAAACTGTCTATTTTCTGTTCCTGTGTTTAGATGAGCTGTTATTTATTCCTCAACTGAAATGTGGCCTAAAGAAGAAGTATCAATGTGTGTTTGAAGGAATGGTGAAGCAAGGTGACTCCACACTCCTGAATAACATCTACACAGATCTTTACATCACTCAGGGTGGCAGTGAACAGGTCAATTCTGAACATGAGGTCAGACAGATTGAAGTTACTTCCAGACATCATGAAGCACAAGAGATACAGGTTGAATGCACACATTTGTTCGAATCACCTGAACAAAGCAAGAAGATCCGAACTGTACTGACAAAAGGAGTCGCTGGCATCGGGAAATCAGTCTCTGTGCAAAAGTTTGTTCTTGACTGGGCCGAAGGAAAAAAAAATCAAGATATCAGCTTCATATTTCCTCTTCCATTCAGAGAGATGAACTTAAAGGACAAAGAAAAACTAAGTGTGATGGACCTTATAACTCAGTTCTTCCCAGAGACAAAAGGACTGAACCTTACAAGAAGGAATCAGTTTAAAGTCCTGTTTATCCTTGATGGACTAGACGAATGTCGCCTTCCTCTAAAGTTTTATTGTAATGAGACGTGGTGTAATGTATCGTCACCAGCCTCTCTGGATGTTCTCCTAACGAACCTCATCAGGGGAAATCTGCTTCCTTCTGCTCTCATCTGGATCACCACCAGACCAGCAGCGGCCAGTAAGATTCCTCATGACTGTATCGACCGCGTTACAGAGGTCAGAGGGTTCAATGATGAACAAAAGCAAGAGTACTTCAAAAAAAGATTCAAGGATGAGAAAATAGCCAACAGAATCATTGACCATGTTAAAGAATCAAAGAGTCTCTTCATCATGTGCCACATCCCAGTCTTCTGCTGGATTTCAGCCACTGTTCTCCAGAACATTCTGGAGGAGAAGAGAAATAA
>JAOTRC010000002.1:1724166-1739340 GCA_027497675.1 Cyprinella lutrensis | reverse complement strand
CCCCCATCAAGGGTATTAAGGGGGGGGGGGGCTACTTAGGTGGTTTCTGGCAGAGAAAGGTGCCTTCCATGCCCTTGTAAGCTCCTCATGGAATTCAAGAAAGAAAGGCACCGGTGCAGAGGGCTGAGAACCATCCCGGCCCGCTCCTAGAAACCAATCATCCAACCGAGACCACTTGAGATGTGGTGGAGGGTTCCACGTGAGCCCTACTGCTTCGGCGGCCTTTTTCATCATCGCAGTCATCTCTTTATCTGGCTCGGGAAACGCTGGTCTCCCAGAGGGAGAAAGCACAGCTGAGTCGTCATTTCTAGAGCTCAGCTCCTCTCCTGATTCTGCGATAGATATACTGTTCTCTGAAACGGCTGGTCAGTCCACTACAGAGGGACTAGCACCATCAATGGGGAGCTCCACCATTGCAGTGTAAAAGTGTGAGGGATCCACGGGGCTTTGCCAGGCAGATTACCTCTCACTATAATCCTCAGATTACCCAGCTCCCAGCCCTCCAGCCCTCTTCTGGCAAGGTAGGCCAGAAGAAAGATTAGTACTTCACCCACGCTTTTGTTGAAGGTGAGTCTCAATCTCAACACCAAAATGGTCATATTCCTGCAATAGGAACATGACTCGTCCATGAGAGCTGCCTCAGCTTACTGTAAGCCCAAGCACACCATACAGCTCTCATGACCGTCAGAGGTACAGAACCTTACCACACCCAGAAACGCACAGATGGAATAACATCTTGAGAAAGACACACTCACCATTTTGCTCTTTAGGAATGGGAGCACACAGGGACCGGGGCAACATTAATCAGCGAACTGAAACAGTGAAGCACTCACTTCTCGCCCTCTAACCAACTGTCAAACACAAACAAATAGAAATTTGATGCTGTTAAAACAGCACTTGAGAGCTCTAGAAGCTTGCGATTACAGCTGCACCCGCGCTGTAGAAACTCAACACTGAGAGGTCTTCCCGCAAGAACACCGACACGGTCCCTTGCTGTGTAAACTGTACAAACTCATCAGAGACATCCGATCGGCTCCGAAAGCGAGTTATCAGTCAAATTAATTTTTACTTTGTTTATACCGTGACACCAGTGTATCGTATCGAACTGAACCGTGAATTTTGGGAACCGTTACACCCCTACCGACTAGTCTTTTCTTTTGTGATGAATGATTCAACAGCCCTAAAAGCTTCAATTCAATTTGGTGAAGTTCCGCCATTTCATACAATTTGTAAAAAAAAAAGGAAAAACTCTCAAACCCAATACTGCATCTGTTTCTTTCACCTTGATTCAAATAACTTTTAATAATAAAACAAAATACACATTCTATAACACAAATGTACAAAAAGAAATGTAATCAGATATTGGATTTGACTCAAAACACAATTATTTTGAATTCCTCCCAATAAACCACCTTCACTTTCAATAGTAAACAGTATGTTCAACAATATGAATTGGAAATGTTGAAAAGATAAATAGATTCAGTTGAACAAAGTTCATGAATAAAACAACTCAAAGTTTGATCAAAGTTTGTGAATCAAAAAACATTTTGGTTGCCCTTAGCAACCGACAATTGAAATTTTTATTTTTTTAACTGTCTGAATAGTCAGACTCTAGAAAATATTTCTGCAGTGATTTGATTTAGATCGGGCCAAAAACCTAGGAGTACGTAGTTCGCAAAAGTAGGTTTTTCAAAAAATGCAATTTACTCAAAATTGGCGCCTGAAGGGCAAGCCAATCCAAGGCATGAATATTTCTGGCTTGAGCCAAGTATTCCAATGATGTAAGACACTTGAGCCTACACCTGACGGTTGAGGAGTTATGAGCTGTTTCATACTTTCCTACCCGTCAGGCCGATCGGCGGGCCTTGGTAATGTCTTAGGCGGTGTGAGTACTACCAGCCCCCAAAGTTTCAAGTCTCTACGACTTATGGTTCATTCTGCTCGATCAGTTTTATTTGGAGAATGATGCATCATAGGAAAATTAACAATAACAATAGGGTTTCAGCACTTCGTGCTTGAACCCCTAAACAATTTATTCTCTGTAAAATTGCATAATCCGCAGGACATGAAGATGGGTAAAAAGGTTGGTGACATTCTTCAAAATATCTTCTTTTGTGTTCAGCAGAGGAAAGAAATTCATGTTAGAAACAACTTGAGTGGTGGTTGGTAAATGATGACAGAATTTTCATTTTTTAAGTGAACTTTTCCTTTAAGGACTGTTTTTCACTTTTCAGCGCATCCATTCCTATGTCAGAGAGATACTGGCCAAAGAATGCAGACCTTCTTTTGCCCGCCAGAGAATGAAAGCCGAACATTACAGCTCCACACCGGTGGTACAGCCCTTTTTGGACAAGAACACTCATTTGAATGATCAAATATTCCAGTATCCCCCACCGTTTGGTTTCATGAACATGAAGAATAAGCTTCAAGAAATCTTGAACCTCCTACCAGACTCTTCTGAATCGAGACATGGAGTGCAAGATTGTCATCGATGTGCAGTGATTGGAAATGGAGGAATATTGAAAGGATTAGGACTTGGACCTCTTCTCAATCAGTTTGATATCATCATCAGGTGAGCTCCTATTCATTTTTGTGATTTTAGCTAAAGGACCTCTAGGGCTGGACGATAAAGTTAAACTTTTGATAATGTTATGATAATGCAAATAATAAAATATGACTTTCTGCATAGAAGAAAGTAAAAAAAGCAGAGAAGTCATATGTACATTTATTGCTTTATCGGTAACACTTTATTTTAGTGTCCTTGTTACATATGTAATATGTACTTACCATAATAATAACAGTAAATTACATGCAATTTAACTACATGGCCAAATCCTAATCCTACCTTAACCCTATAGTACTCTCTCTCCTCTTTCCACCTATAGCTGGTGTGCTGTGAGCGCACTGGCACTGTTGTACTGTGGCAGCCATCGCATCATCCAAGTGGATGCTACACACTGGTGGTGGTTGAAGAGGAGAGATTCCCTGATATAATTGTTATGCGCTTTGGGTGTACAGTAGTACATATGGAAAGCGCTATATAAATGCCTCATTCATTTATTCATATTAACTACATGTAGTTACTTAATATTACTCAATACTTAAATATATAATTACACAGTAACAATAAAACCTTAAAATAAAGTGTAACTGCTTAATCATTTATAATCATTTATGTTTACAATTGGTTGTCCCCTACAAAAAGTGCCCTGTTCAAGGATATATAGGTAATAAGGGGTGATTTTGGACACAGCCAAAGTGTTTTTAATGGGTTTTGTTTGAATGCTTGAAATAAGGTCTGTGGGGATTGTGGTAGATTTTTGCCCTACCCACCTGACTTAAGTTTCAGGGACGGATTATGGCGATGATGTGCCCTGGGCACGGATGTCTCAAAGGCCCCCTTCACCACATTTTGCGACAATATATTTAGTTATTTTTGCCCAGTTCTTATGAATTTATTCTTGCACAGTTGCCTACCTGCTCTTCCTCTCTTATCTCTTTCTTCTCTTAGTCTATTTCTCTTTTATATCATCCCTTCCCAAAACTAAGCTTTGATTGTTATAGTCTTTGCAAACTGATTATTTCTCTCCGTCGGTAATCTTAAAACAGCTGTTTAGCCTCTTATCTCGCACTGTAACCTTATGCCCGGTAAATTAATTCCAGTGCGATTCGTGCTCGGCTATCGCTTCTGTGAACATGGTGCCAATGGTCCCGCCAATGGTGATGTGATTGGTCATCTGGTCACTCAGTGTTTGATTTCTGAAGCTGCTCAGATGAGAAGGTCTTTTGAAATTTTTTTTTTTCACTTCCTGAAAAATAACTGTTTTGGACATACATGAGTTTCATCGGGCAGCGACGATATGTCATTTCAAGAAAACCTAACCAGACAATGTCTGACTTCTACTGCACTCAAAGTTATCTATTGCTAAAAAAGCAGAACGTTCTGTCCTTTGCCCTGTCTTATTGACCAAATGTAAAGAGGGTTCTTATTTAGCTATTTGCAAAGCAGATAATACATATTATAATTTTCCTTGACACACTCTACTTTTGAGTAAAATCACATATATAAAATAAGAGCACATCTGTGTTTAAAGAACATATCTATATGAGAACACAGAACACAATTGAATGCCCATTGAATGCCTCCTGTCCAAATACTTGGAGGCACTTACTAATTAAAAGGATAATTTTTAATAACCCATTGCAACCTGGTCATTGCTTACCATGTCAGGACAAGAAATGTTCTCTGTTCAAAATCAAATGTCCCAGTTGTTCTGTAGATCAAAGGTCTGAGTCCTGGTCGGGTTGTTATGCTTAGAAACATTACCGCTTGTCCTTCACCGTCGAATGAATAAAGTTATTTTTTATGTGGCACCACTCCTAATATGCTTGAGTCGTTTGAACACAGTTCTTTGTCTTTTGACCAATGGCTGTAGTGCTGGATTTAAAAGTTAGCAACTGAACAGCCCCAAGCTAATTGCTTTGAATACGCAAACTCTGGCTGTGTGTGGGATGGCTCTCCCATTAATGGCACTTTTCGACAGTGCGTCCCATGGATCCATGGCACATTCTCTGCGACCTTCACGGCAGTGTGAGTGACCAGTAGCACCTGGTATGGCCCTTGCCACCTCTTCTGTTTCCAGTGCTTCCTTCGAAAATCCTTGATGACCACAAAATCACCAGACCAGATGGAATGCAGAGGTCCATCTGCCACCTCCGGTACAGCTGCTTTTACCTGTCAAGATATATCAGAGAAAAACCTTATCCAGTTCAACACAATAGTTCAGCATCTCTCCCAAAAAGGATTTCAAATGGGGAGAGATTAACTCTCCCTCTACATCTCATTCTCATTCATGTATGTGAGTGCTATTGGCTTTTGTCCATGACAAATTTGTTTCTTCATGTATTCCATTATTACTAGAGATTTTACATGGTATTCCTCACCTGGGAACAATTTCTTGTAATAGAAGTTTAGCCACCCATTTTGCTGTCTTGGTGTTTTGTTGGCATTGCTTCAACCCATTTTGAAAACATGTCTACTGCCTGCGACCACACAGTTTTTTTTTCTCCTTCACTTGGTGTCAATTCAATGTAGTCAATCATGACGTGACTAAAGGATTTGTCTGAGCTGGGATGCCCCGCTAGTTTCATTGCCTGACCCTTACCCATATTGTTCATTGCACAAATCATACACCTACTGCAGCAATCCTGTGCCACTGTGGAAAAAGCTTTTGTAAACCAGTTATTTTGCATACATTTCAACATCCCCCATGTTTCAACTTAGCAAAAGCTGAAAAGAAATGTTTAGTAAATGTTTATCATAAGGCCTCGTCCAGATACTTGCAATGTATTGGGCCCCTGCTAACTTCTTTTTTTTTAATGTCAGATTCAAACTGCTGCATTGTTTGAATTGTACCCAGAGTTTCTGGGCGCTCAGCCAATTTAACCACAGGAGTCACAGAAAGAGGAAGCTTGTGACCCTGCTCAGCCAAATATGTCAACAAAGCCACAGTTGCAACTTTGCACACTTCTTCAGATGGACTGCAGGGCAAAATATCAACATATTTCAGCAAAGCAACACCTTCTGCCAGGCGTAATGGCTCTAAGCTTTGTTTCAGCACTTCATCATATATTGTTGGGCTTTCGCAATACCCTTGGCATAATCATGTGAATGTGTATGCTTTTCCATGAAAATTGAAAGAGAACCGAAACTGAGAATCTTTATCAACTGGTACACTGAAGAAGGCATTAGAAATAACTACCAAAGTGTAACAGACCGTCTTTGGCGGAATTTGAGTCAGTATTGTAAAAAAAAATTGGTCTGTTCGGAGCTCTGGCCTGAACAGCACTCTAGACTGCCTGCAGGTCTTGCACAAAATCGCTATTCTGTTGGCTGATCCCTGTGCCTAATTTTTCACAGGAAAAAAATTGGTGTTCTGACAGGAGAATTTGGACATGGAACAATCACACCTCTTTCCAGTTGTGAATTGAATACTGGAGTGATACCATCAATAGCCTCTTGTTTTAGGGCATATTGCATTTTTCTTAGGTCGGTAATCACTTTTTGTAATGATTTAGGTTCCCAATGTTTAATCAAACCCACGTTGTATTTATCTCATGCCCAGAGTTCTGGGAACAGCTTCCAAACCCTCAGGAATAGACACTTCTTCATTCTTTGTCATTGCAAAATCACATAGCACCTCAACAGCCCTAAATCCCTTGATGTAAAACCATGTCCTCTCAGATCGCCACACGTCTTTTTCAGTGGTCAAAACCCAATCCGTCAATGCGTCACATTGTTTCACAAAAGCCCCAAAATTTTTCACTCAGCGGTGTGTGGTTTTGCATGAGATATATCTGTGGAACGGCCCCCACCACATCATATAACGCTAGCTGGCTATGAGTCAATTTAATCTGAACAGCACACACTTCCTCTGACCAAAATAACTCTGAAGCCTGCAGTTCCTCAACCCCAATTTCAGTCCATTTTTCAACAAAAGCTTCATCTGACTCATTGCTGATGTGACAGGTACAATGCATTTGGCATTCATCCATGAAATCATGGTGAGGAGACATCCTATTTGTGGCTTTTGTTTTTAAACCACTGTGTGAGTACTTCATTCAAAAACATACAACATTTCCTCAGGCATTTTTACCATAGTCATATCATTTACCATAGTCACATCTTTTAAACATAGACCATTGTCATCAATACAAATTCAGCCTTAATTTACACATTAAATCTCTACCCAACAGATTACATGGAGAAGTGTTTGTTACCAGAAAAGCATGCACAAATGAGTGATCACCAGTCTGACAAGACAAATTAAACAACATTGTTTCCACTGTTTGATCTCACATTCCAGCATTGCAATCTCAGATTATGCCCCTAAAGAACCCACGTATAATGTAGTTCCACATTACATTAATTAAATCGCATGCAAGTTATTTATTTTTATATTCATGCACCGAACCATCACGCCCGCAAGTACATGCATATAACAGAAAGCACTGGTGACTGTTTTAAGGGAACATAGGAATTAAGTTGTGTAGGCTATGGCTTTTTAATAGACAGATTAGCATCATGCTACTTAGCTATGATGACTAAGTTACTTTTCCATTGATTGCACTTGAGCAAACGTCACCAAACCAACCCCACGTCGATCTGATCGTACGCCTCCAGTGATTTCCAGACTCAGAATTGCTCACATGTGTAAAAACTCCTCACCAATACCAGATAATGGTACACATGAAAATACTGTATCTGAGGCAAAGCTGCATAATCATTGCTCAGTGCTTCCTTCGTTACTGCATACGGATCCACACCATTTATGAATGAAATTTTCGCATTGTACCTCTCTCTGTCTTGTTTTAATAGTCTCTTTATAATCTATTTCACTTTGTCTTTTCATGATTTGCATAACAATATAAACATAAATAAATATTTGTTTGTAAAACGACATTCTCTGGTAAAACTTTGTAAACACCTATGGTAAACACAGCGGTTTTGCCCTCAAATATGGCGTCCCCGGGGAGGTCACGTGACAATAATTCGCCTGTGGCAACTATGTATAGAGCCTTCCAGCCGAAAACCCGGCTAAAACACACGTAAACAGGCCTTAAAATGTAGCGAAAAGGCTCAATCTGGCAACACCAGCAAACAGTGTCGCACCGCGGCCGCCGTTGACAAAGCAGTGAACTAGGAGGCGTCGTATGATCATTTAAAAGGGTTTTGACGAATTCGGTGGTGATGGGAAAAATCTTACACTTCTGGGCAATCTTTGCCCGTCGATAAAATAATTGTTGTCTGTAGTTGTATATGGGCTGTGGCAATAATAATAATATTCTTAAAAAAAGAAGCTCGCAACATATGGAAAAAAAGAACTAGTTCATTATTTGAAGTATGAACTATGAACTGAGCTAGTTCATTTTAAAATTTGTAAACTGAACTTTGAACTAGTTGATGTAGAAAGTGAACTTTCCCAACACTGATCACTTGGGAGTAAGGTCTCTAGTGTTTCGCAAAATAAGTAAGGGTTAATGCCCGACGAGGTGTCAATTGTCAGGTTTTAATGGACGACGGCGAGGCGTGAACCGGCCGACACGCAGCAGAGGACGGTTGCCTCCACCGAAGTCCATTAAAACCTGACAATGTTTTCTTTCCATGTCCTAGTAGGTATGATGTTGTATCACAACCAGTCAAGGCATGAAATGCAATGATGTCTTCCACTGCACTATCATCAAGCGAAAGTTGTTCCACAATTGAGTGAATTGGGATATATTTCCTTTTTGTAGCTGTACCTGCCTTCATCCAAATCTTTGAACAGGGCATCTTAGGAAAATGGGCCAGAAGCAGTACAAGGACATCTGTATCTCTTGCAGCAACCACAATGCTTGAGGATTGGTTTTCCATACAATGAAGAACAATTCTTGTGTCTGCTTCTTCATGGAGAGCTCTTAGGTTTTCTGTAATAACCGTCGGGTCAGAGGACTCTACCCTCTCCTCATCTGTAAAACCACCAGAGACAGCTATGCACTTGTCGCCAGGAGCTTTCAAAATCAGTTGTTGTGACAGGAAATTTGCCAAATCTGCTTTGTTCTCAGGATGTGCCATGTAGTTTTCCCACTTGGGTGGAAGTGGAACATCCCGGTTCTCAATCAGACGACGGATGGCCGCTATTCCTTGGCCACGCCTTGTCCTTGTGCCAGATTTGATTGACGTTTGATAATACCTATCAAATACTACATCTATTCTCTTGAAAGCTGTACCTGATTGAAGTACAGTGGACGTAAATGTATCAGCAAGGTCTCCAAATGTAATAGCCTTCTGTGGTTTTCCAATTGAACAGACCAGTGCTTGGCCATCGATGATCAGTGTTGCTGTTGGACCAAGGTCTACAACTGCAACACTTGGAGCACATGCTACATGTGCAGTAAGGACATCACACAGAATTGCTTTGCTTCCCGAGCGTAGTTTTCCATTGCTCTCTGCCAAAGCTTGAGGAAAAGTTAACAGTTCGTGGCTAAGTATATCTGAAAGATTAACCTGGCGGCCACTTTCATATGCAGTGATTAGTCTCTGCATAATTTTTCGGTCAGCTTTGATGGATTTTTCGGCACCTTTCAGCTTGGAATCCTTGTGTGTCACTTCATACAGTGAAGCAAATGAACGCGATTTTTGTTTTGGGAGAGGATCTCGAAAATGGACCTTTCTTGGCTCTGGACCAAGGAGCCTTTCTTCAATGAACTTGTCCAGCTGTTGCCTGCCTTTTGTCTGAACGCTCAAAAGGTCTTGCTCAATTTCCTTGGTGGCAACATCTTAAATTGCAATGTTCTACAGGTCATCACACATCTCTTCTGAGAAGAGCTTGTATGAATTAAGGGTTTGCAGAAGGCTGTCCTCAGTCTGTCTGTCTTTTGTCTGCCTCGATTGGTAAGATTCGTTGTGTGAGTATTCATCTTCAAGAACAAGACCGTAAACATTTCTCGTTTCATTGGCAATGTGAGAACGCAGGTTGTAAGAGAGTGCCCACCTACTCAATGCAGACGAGGTCTTGGTAATACCTATAATTCCACCTCTCTTTTTCCCAATGCCGTTCAGCCATTCTTGACTCTGGTCAGGGTCCACTTCATTGAATGGTTGGCCAGTGCGTTTAACAACAAAGTTCCCTTTATCAAATTCTTCCTTGACTTCTGGGGGGAGTTGATGCATCTCGCTAATGTAGATTGTTCCCCAACGAGCATAGTTGGTGTGCCCATATGTCATGAAGAAAGGAATCATTCGCTGGAAGGAATGTAAGTGCAATTTCCAATTGCCTTCTCGTTGAGCACGAGTGAACATCAACAAGATCTCCACCATCTCCATGTAGCTCCACCAAAATTTGAAGTTGGGATTCATGTTTGATTTCTCAAAAGAAGACAGAATATTAAGGAACTCTTTGGTTGCCAGGAATGTGAGTAGATCTTCAATGTCTTCGCTGCTTGATTTCTCTTCCAGTGTCTGCTTCAGAGCCTGATTTTCATTTTGGATGAAGTTCATGAGTTTTGGCATTAGGATTCTCCACATTGCTTGGATCGTGATTTTATGTGCACGCATTGCCTTAGAGTAAGACTTCCCTTTGCCGAGGATGACTTGTTCTGCTGTTCCTGGACCAAAAAATCCACTTTCAATCCATGCTTGCATCAAACCAGACGATTGCATGTGTTTTCCAATCACCTTAAGGAAGGTTAGAGATGTGTGCAGGCCACCCATTCTGAGGATCAGAAAATCCTGATATTCATCTTTTGCCCATTTGAGTTCCATAAGCTTACAGTAAAGTGCTTCGTCAACTGTAAGTACCACGTGTTGTTGACCAAGTGCTGTTGCAATGTGCCTGCATCTCTGTATTACTGTGTTGAGTGTGTCGAGTTCATGGGCGGGAGCTTGTACAATTGGCATATAGCCAATACTTGTGACCTCTGATTTGATCGTGCAGGTTGTCTGATTGAAATTGGTCCAACCTGACTTAATATCTGCATCTTGCCGTTTGACGAAAAACGCCATGTCCTTGGCAAGTGCTAAACATGCTGATGGATTATCAAGGAGTCCTTCGTTGTACCATTCCTTGTTGGTTTGTAGAATTAATCCTGGTTCTGTTTTTCCTATCACAACTGCAGCTGGAAAAAGTTGTTCCATGATTTCAGGAACTTGAAGACTAGTCTTTTTAGATGGATGGAGATCATTCAGTCCTATTTCAGCTTCTGGACCTCTCTGCCATCCAGCGACTTGAGTTGCATGAACGCTGTTTTTACCATCAAAACTGCTGTCATTGATGTCAATATTGTCACATGTGAAGTGCACAAATCTGTTGGGCACAAAGTTTGGTGGAACTACTGCTCCTGTATCCATGTCCATTGTACGAAGTGTGCTCTCTGCCAAAGCTGTATCAACCTGTTTTAAGTTGTTGTAGCTTATGATGTGACCAGCCTTGTGAAACAGCTCAACCAGTTCTTTTGATCTGGTAGCTTGGTGCAATGTGCTTGCTAGACCAAGATGCTTGGGAGTCCAGTGTTTGCCACAACTGACGTTGTACACTAGGTCTTGAGCAACACTAAGAACCTTACTTTGAGTGTCGTTTTTTTTATTTTGAGCAGCTTCATCATCATGATCCCCTTCTAAGAGACCCTGTCCACCAAACATTAAGCGAAGGAACATGAAAAGGCTCTCTGGAACGCATGATATCATTTCCTCTTCACTTACTACGAAACCTTTGTATGCTGGTTGTGCAAGTATGTCACTTCTCAGTTTTAATGCAACGTGGATCAATTCCATGAACCATTCTGGGGCTGTGTATTTTGGTATCAGTGAAGGTTCTTTAGGTTCTGATAGCAGGGTTGTCAAAGGGACATGTCCAAATTCAACTGGAACAAGCAGTATTTCCCGCTCTAGGTTAATGAAGTCATATGTATTCCTTAACCGTTCTTCAAGTTTCTCTCTGAAGGTCGACCTTCTGCTTAGGTAAGATGGGCGGATGGTTACCTTGCCAATTTCTGCCAAAGCACAGTATCTGTTCCAAACCTCAGAAAGTTCATAGACATTTGCATCTTTTGCTGCACACCTCAATTCATCCAAAAGCCATTCCATGGCTAAATCTGATGATGAGGAATGTTCTTTAGTCTTTGTGGTTTTTCGGAGGAATTTTGTATAGCATGGAGTGTGATACCTTCCTTCTGCTGCAATGAGGTCACTAATGCTAGCAAGATGGACTGAAAGAATCTGGTCATATTTTGAAGCTGCCAATATTCGATCACTCATGTTCATTGTTGAGACCATGGAAAGTCTAACCTTTGAGTTCACTTCTTGGCAGAACATGCAGGCATTCCAGTTCATGGTCACAACAGAACTCCTTGTCAATGTTGGTGGATTGCTTGGACCCGCACCTTTATCCACATCTACAGATTTTTCACTGGACTTTGGTTGCAGCCTAGAAATGTGGCTTTTACTAGTAAAAGACGCATAGCACACGCGGTGCCAGACCACGTGCTGATCTGTGTTCTGGACAAGTAGCACTCTGTCAATTGCTTCTCTGTGTTGAGGATCATGAAGCTTTCCTCTACTTTGTGCAGCTGCTTTTAGTGTCAAAAGGCCCTGTTCTGTCGCATTGTATAGCTTATCTTTCTTGGATTCTTGGCATATAATGCAAGTATCCAATGGCATTGAACGGTCAGGCTTCAAACTAAACACAGGTTCCATAATGGTGATCTTATAATCTGACCAACATCATTTTGTATTTGTTCATGTCGCTCTTTGGATATAGAAATTAATTCTGATGAAAAATACAATATGTGTAAATAACTACAGAAAGTAATAAGAATATAAAGTAGAAAAAAACTCTTGGATAACTCCGAACTCAATTCACACACTTTGATCCAAAGACAATAGTATGCATGTGACTCCAAACAAATGGAAACACAAACTCTCGCATTTTAGATATTCTGTTTGTCCATTTGAAATAAAAGGATAAAAACAGATATTTTCATGACTGCAATGAGAAATAATGCAATTATCATTGTCACATATACAAGTATCTTAATTCCCACCTAACTTTGTATACTTGTTAATTGATGTTGCGCATGTCATCTTGGAGTTTGCGCTCTACCAAGTTTCACATAAGAGATACAGCTTGGCAAACAGCAAAAATGGATTCAGCAGAAAAAAAAACCCTAGAAAAGTCTGTTAGCCAACTTTTACTCAAAAATGCCTGAGGGTGTCACATTATCTGAAAATCGACCTAGTCTAGGTGTCCTCTATCACTTTTTAAAGGACACCCTGCAGCCAATCAGAATCAAGTATTCACCTAGACCATGGTATAATTTCCATTAACTTCCATTAACTAGCTTACTTCCTGTGCAGGAATAATCAACAAACAGATTTCAGCAAATGTCCTCAAAATGCTTAAATCATGGCCAGGAGTTCTCGACATTTCCTCAGAGAACTTCCCCCAAGAAGAAGCACTGAGCATGGCCGGAGGATCTCAGACAAATCCATTGAGAATCCCACCAGTAAAACACAAATACAAATGAATATGGAAAAACTTGATTCGTAGCCATTGAGAATCGTTTTTGAATTGACCACATTTTAAAAAACATTTTATTTTTTTGCCCAACCTTAATGGGAATATATCTAAATACTTCTCAAAATTTGTTAATCTCGATAGCTGTAATAGTAAATATAATAGCTGTAGTAAACGTATTCGAGAGATTTTCACATATATTACTTAGCTATTTCATATGCAAGCTTGTCAGCTAATCACAGCAGTGGCCGATTACACTGAATCCCACAGCAGACACGCCCCTTCAAACAACGTTTAAATTAGAGGATAAAATCAGGCTTGGAAAAATGCCTTTTATTTCTATGATATAAAATAATAAAATAACCCCATTTCATGGGACCTTTAACAGTAGCATTCACATTAATTAAATAATCAAATGTAAAAAAAAACTGCATAGTCTTCACTCTATAAATGAACTATACACTGATTATTGATAAATATATTACAGATTATTCAGTCAAGCAGTGGGTAATTTTCGTTTGTTGTTTGATTAGCAGTAATGACACAGATGGCAGCTGTATCAGCAACAGGTTTGTTAGGCTGCTGTCACTTAATTCAGACCTGCACAGAGCAAATCATCTGATACACACACGATTTCTTTCTTAACTGTTTACGTTCACAAGATATTAGAAGTGGAACGGTTCAAATTTCACGGTGTTCATGTTCTGGGGGGAACTACTGTGTTCAGGACTACTGTCAAATAAAAATAAGAACAAATAATCAAACTAAAAGCAATAGCGCAAATAAATACAATTAAGCAAAGATAAAAATAAAATAAACTGTGCTTTTCAGGTACGTAACAGTTTTCAGGTACAGATATTTAATAAATAATGTGAATATGTTTTTTTTTATTTTTTAGTTTACCTTATTGAAATCGAAATTATGAATCGATAAGTTCAATTGAAATTGAAATCGTTAAAATTTACACAATACCCAACCCTAGTTGTAACGTTTTTGTAAGCCAGAATGCAAATCAATCGACTGCAACATTTATGATCAACCTCTAAAGCCAATGTTTGTGATTTCTTTTCAGTGCTTTTTCTGTGACTAATGCACTGTTTTATAATTTTCTTAATTTGTGGGCTTTTCTTAGAAAATATTAACATACAGTTATTTGTGATTGATTAATTGAGAACATCATGTACAGTATATAAGTAGAGCATTTTTTAGGTGTGTTTAGGGTGTACACACACTTGGTGATCGGAACCGTGTCCGAGCACCCAATTTGACACCTAAGGTCCATTTTGTCCTGGCCTGCTTGAAGAGATGGGCTAATGTATGAATGAAGTGTGATGTGATCGCTAACTGTGCTGGAGGATTGAACAGCTACTACTTGTGTGTGCTCTACTGTAATCATTACAACTAACAAAGTTTCATCTTAACCCTCTGATGGTCTTCAAAAAAAAGTCACACTTGAAGGGAACCCTGACTAGTGAGGCATGTTGGCCTTATAAGATTAACCTGGGCGTCAGCTATAAAAAGGTGATACAAAAACAATCCAAATGTTTTTGATTTTATTAAAAAAAGTCGAAAATCCATTTACTGGTAGGCCGCCATAGTTATTTACGCCTCAATGCATTCTGGGTAGTGACGTGTAATGGTTGTAGTCGATTGACCCTAGCCGCTGTAGCTGCTTCGTTTTATGTTTTTTTCTGCGTACCGATTAGCTAGACAAGTTTTGACAGTAGTGAGATGAACATGTCTGCCTTTCTGCCATCTCAGTTTGAACCTGAGCGCACCATAGGCTTAAATCAACAGACGGTGTCTGTGTGGCAACTGCTTGCCGTAAGCGAGAACGACCGCGTTTCCTGTAAAGAGATCATTCAGTAACGTTATAGTCTAAGATTTTAGATTTTAATATGTAGCCTAGTGCAAGGCCATTCGTTGCAGTGGTAATTATTAATATTGTAACTTAATTCTAAGATTGAAAATGTACATGAGGTATGAGCAGAATAGTGTTAACTTTGTAAAGGGGGTTTTGCACACCAGAGGTTGCGTCCGAAATCGAATACTTCCCTACTATATAGTATGCGAAAAACAGTACGCGAGCAGAGTAGTATGTCCGAAATCATAGAATTCGAAA
>JAOTRC010000002.1:1595625-1606801 GCA_027497675.1 Cyprinella lutrensis | reverse complement strand
TTATGATGGATAGATGCACTTTTATGATGGATAGATGCACTTTTATGATGGACAGATGCACTTTTATGATGGACAGAAGCATTTTTATGATAGATGCACTTTTATGGACTTCAAAACAGAAACTGGCCATTCACTGCCATTATAATTCTTGGAAGAGCCAGGACATTTTTTTTATATATAACTCTGTGTTCTTCTGAAAGAAGATTGTCATATACACCTAAGATGGCTTGAGGGAGAGTAAATCATGGGATAATTTTCATTTTTGGGTGAACTGTCCCTTGAACCATCACGCGATGCCTCGTGTCATTTCCGTCCCGAGCGCCTCCATCAATGAAGCAGCGTCTCTTCTGTTAAAGGCAGACGATCGCATGCGAAAGGTGGATATTCTTCTCTCTCTCTCTCTCCCTCTCTCGCCCCCCTCTCTCTCTCTCTCACTCTTAATGTATGGCAGAGTTTTAATGAAGATAATTGTACAATAAAAGCGCCTCTCTAAATCATTTCCCTTCTGTCCATACAAGATTGATCACGAAAGCGATTCTTCAGACCGCTGTAATTTTCATATTTAATGAGCGTGACTCCAAAACTATTACACTAATTAGTCAAATCTCACATATCGTTAATGATGCTCGCAGTAATTAATATTGTATTTAATTAAAAAATGACCCATTTCAGTGGCTTGCATACAGGCAGGCAGGCATCACCGACCGGTTGCCTTGCCTTAGGCGTGTGTGTGTGTGTCTGTGTGTTGTTGTTGTATTATTAGGGAGGATTTGACGAACTTATAACTCTTATAAAGAGTTCAGTTCTGTCGCTGATTTTAAGCATGTTCTGTTATTAATTGTTTTCCACTGTTTCCTCTGCTTGTCAAAGAAAAAAAGAATCGAGAAATTCAGAATGAAAAATGTGGCCAGTATCATGGTTTGTATGGCTTGAATGGTTGTGTTATTTGCAAGGTTATTAATCTTTATTATTATAATTAATTAAGGCTATAATCATGTGCTTTTGGAATGACATGATAGTTGAGCATCATGTTGTTTCGAATGCATTGATGGTTCTTCTTTAGCAAAACAATGTTAATGTTTTCATGGTTGATATACATTTTTTGATGGTGGCCGAAATATATATATTATATATCATTTTCATATACCATTTACTTTTGTTGTTTAACATTTCTGTCTCATAACTTATTAGACTAAACGGTTCAAAAAATTATTTACCCTGTACCGCACTTTAACACATCAGACGTGAAGCGCCGCTGCGGCTAAGTCTAAAAAAAACCTGAAAAAAAAGTTTTGTTTTCATTAATAAAAAAAAAATGGTTAAAAAATTAATAAATAAATAAATTTAAAAAATTAAAAAAATTGACTGGTTCACCATGAGGATAACCATCCAACTCAAGATGCCGTGAGAACGGAATATACAAGAAATAAAGTTACAATAAAGAATATAAAGAACATAAAAACATCAAATAAATAAATGTTGTCTTTGTAAAATTTGCTTTAACAGTCTTTGTATAAATATCACTCCTTTCCACACAGCAACACAATCCACATTATCATATACAATATACATTACCAAAAGGAGAAATTAATCTTGCATCTTGTGAGATATTTTGTAACTTCAGATGATTAAATTAACTTTAATACTGTTTATAAATGCCGAATACAGCTCCGACTAGCCATGCGGTGTGGACAACTTTCCTTTTCTCCGTCACTCTGAGCTTTTCATAATAAAAGTCTCTGCTCAAATAGCTCTTTACAAGGCAGTTTCAAATTAAGAGTCCTCAATACAACAATCAAATAAACATGAAATATTAACTGACTTCTCTGTCAGTTACAATATATATAATGGTTAAATATTTCAAGAGGGTTACCAACAAGTATTTTTAGGCTTAGGGTTGGTTAGGACAATAATTAATTAATTAAAAAATTAAATCATTTCTTAAAAAAAAATAGTAATAAAATACAGAATTTTATTGTAAGTGCTATAAAATACCAGAAACTGCAGCCTAGAAATATCCTAGAACTGTCAAAGGTTTTTTTTTGGTCACAAAGAAGCAATGAATTTCTCGGCCCAGGTAAGAGAGAATGAGTAAATGAGTACGGTGTGTACATGAGTTTGTTCATATACTACAAACACAATACAAAGCGGGTTGAAAATAGGCAAAGTTATTTCAAATGAGTTAAAGTCCTGTAGTCAATAATTCTATCCCTAAAAACTCATGTTTGATCACCAAAATTACATATTTAAAGAATTTTTTTCCTTGAAAAATATATCTCCATGCCTTAAAATATCTTGAATGTAACTCGACACCCTCGCCTCATTTAGTAAGCTCGGTTCTATGAATATGCAAATGAGCCCCGCCTCCACTCACTCACTCACTCACTCACTCAGAGATCCACTGGTTGTCGATCACACGTTGATCTGATTGGTTACAAGGTGGTTTGTGACGTCAGAAACACCAGCGTGTTCTTTGGTTCACTGCAGTTTAAATGAGGAAATACTCAGCAATTTTGTCCACTTATCAACTCACACATGGGTTGTCTTAAAGAGTATTAAAAACACCACATACACACATAAACAACATTAAAAGTTGGATTTACACCACAGGGGGACTTTAAAGCAACACAATTGGAGAACATTTCATCTCTATTTGTGTCCAATCTATTTAAATACGATTTGGGACTACCTGAATAATTTTTGTAGCGTTAACCAAATGGGCGGCGCATTTTCCCAGGGTGGTTTACATATCATTGTGATTGTGTGTGAGAGACGCGCATCTGTGTCAAGCAGCGCGTGGCGTCACACTCGAGGAGGAGTCGAGACCCGCGTGATTTATGGGAGCCCCCTCACGGCAGAGCGCATAGTCTGGAAAATCTCCCGTTTACACAAGAATTGCCTGAAAAATGAGATCTGTGACTACATTCTTTTCATTAGTGGCTTAGCACGGCACTTGTGAGAGAGCGACAGAGAGACGGGGTTCAATGTTTCAACGTGCCGCGGCCTCAGCAGCTGTTCACCGCTTTCCTGATTACCCACCACATTCATTTCACAAACAAACTGCTCATTACATTTAGCCAAAAATTAAAGACGGGGAAATGGGAATCGGAGTTTGTAAACTCGGAGAGACAGACAGAGGGAAATGCAATGGCCTGAGATGAAGAAAGAATTAATAAAAACAAATGTTCAGTGATTATATTGCCAGCTGTGGATGCATATGGGGCATAAACGTTATGCTCCTGTTGTGATGATACTGCACCATTCGGATTTGACTGTATTTATTTAAGATTTCTGGTGAGACCACAATCATCATTTACAAAATAATGCCGAGTAATAGTGATTAAAGTCAATGCAAGTGAATTAATATTCTTATTATTTTGGGAATACATCTACTGTGACAGAATTAGACTCTGTAAACAGTGATGAGGTCTGTAATATCTGCCGTTTCTATTCCCATTCGTCTCAATGGCAGTTGCTTGGTTGGCACACAGTTGAATTCTCAGCATCATTACTCCAGTCTTCAGTGTCACATGATCCTTCAGAAATCACTCTAATATGAGGATCTGATGCTCAAGAAACATTTATTTATTTATTATAAATGTTGAAAACAGTTGTGCTCCTTCATAAGTTTGTGTGAACCGTGATCACGCCGGATTCTTTGTTGAATAGAATTAAAATAGAAATCTTTTTTCACATCTTTAATGTCACCTCTGATCAATTGAAGGCATCCTTGGTCAATAAAAGTTTTAATTTTTAAAAAAATCTAACTGACCCCATCTTTTGAGTGGTATTGTATATATATTGTGGTATATATTGTGTATATATAGTGGTATTGTATATTGTATATGCGCAGCTAAAGGGCATTATAATGACTCAGTGCCATGGTGATGGTTTTGCTATTGGGATCGGCTGGTTTCTGTTTAATTGTAGCGTTTTTCCATGGGAATGCCGCCTATCTGACCATCACGAAAGAAGAGAAGAGAAGTGCAGGATAGATGGAGGGAAGAATCTTAACTTATTTTCACTTTATTTTCACCTCCCCTCATTTCGGCGTGCCGCCCTGGGGCGTTTTCTCTGCTTTCTCCAGAGCAAAGTGAATGTGACTTTTCTAAGGGGGTCACGGAGTGGCTGCGGGCTACGGCTTCTCTGAGACTCACTCTGGGGTTCGGCAGAGATCTCATCTGCGCGTGAATGTGCCTCGGGCTCCAGCTCAGGGTGAGCTGAACCGCTTCACTCCAGGTCTTCTGATTGTCGCAGTATCCGGTCTGTGTTCTGCGGCGTTCATCCCAAACAAAAAGCTTCCCGGTGTCCGGAAACACCCGACAAACCCAGACGGAGTAATGTCGGAGATGTGGTTTCAAGCAGGGTTATTATAGCAACTAAAACTATAACCTAAAAAAACATTGAAACTGAAATAATACAAAATATTAAACATATTTTATAAAATCTAAACTAATAAAAATGACAAAAGCACACAAAAAATGACCAAAACATGAACTAAAATTTAAATGAAAACAGAAAATATTGAAATATGAATAAAAACTATAATATTATTTCAATGATAGTAAAATAAGTGGTTTAAAATTGTTTTAAAATTGTTCTGCCCAAAACATTGCTGTTGCTCAGAGATTTACAGGAGAGTTCATGGATTTGTCATTTATGTCTTTTTAAAGTTTGTCTCAGTTGTTTGTCTGTAAGTCTGAGGTGATTTCTGGACCCTCATTTGTGCTTATTTCTGTTACTTGTAACATTTTAATGGTTAAAAATCACATAAATGAGTCAATGGATGTCATAATCTTCATTAGTTAACATTAGTTAATGTATTATCTAGCATGAACTAGCAATGAGCAATACATGTGTATAGCAAATATTTATTAATATTTGTTAATGCAAACACAGCTGTTCGTTGTTTGTTCATGTGAGTTCACTGTGCATTATAATAACAAATACAACCTTTGATTTTAGTAACTTATTAGTAAATGTTGAAATTAATATCATGTTTGGCAGGGTGTTTCTAGGGTATTCTGGGTGGTTTCTATGGTGTTGCTAGGCGTTTGGGTGGTTGTCAGGTTGTTTCTAGTATATTCTGTGTAGTTGTTAGGGCATTGTTAGGTGTTTGGGTGGTTGCCAGGGTGTTTCTAGGGTATTCTGGGTGGTTACATGGGTGTTGCTAGGTGTTTGGGTGCTTGCCAGGGTTTTTCTATGGTATTCTGGGTGGTTACTAGGGCGTTGCTAGGTGTTTGTATAGTTGCCAGGTTGTTTCTATGATATTCTGGGTGGTTTCTTCGGTGTTGCTATGTGTGTTACTAATATTAACTAAGGTTAATAAATGCTGTAGAAGTATTGTTAATTCTTAGTGCATGTTAAATAAAGTAGGTAACTATGTTAATTAATGAACCTTACTCTGAGATTTTTGATTAGACTCCAACTCTGACATTATGGGGTCTTTTATGATAGCTTGATGATGGTATTTTTTGTCGTTCTTGAAGTGTGTTCGCTGCAATATTCTTCATAACTTAGGTTATTGACGTGAGGATTTCTTCACTTTCGGGTGAAGTGCTCCTTTACAGAGATCTCATTTGTGATGTTTCTGTCCTGTGTGTTACCCTGAAACGGCCCGTCAGAGCGTGTGTGTGACTGAAATCAGGTAACGCTGGTGGCGGGGCGACTGTGTGTGTTTCTTCCTCCTCCTTCACCCCTCCTCTCCTCTCGTCTGGCCAGGCCTCAGATCGCCGTAGGGCTGAACCTGATAGCCCATGTTGAGCGTAAAGTCTGTCTTCATCCTGAGCCGGAGAGAGCAAACAAAGAGGCCTTACAGTGCTCCGAGGGATAGATTAGAGAGAGCGAGACAGGGGCCCCTAACTGGCCCTCGCTCGGGGTCATTGTTCAGGCAGGAGCCACAGTAACAAACTCTTTCCTTTCGCTCTCGGCACACACACAAGCTTTTGAAGTTCAGCACAATGATGCTGTGTGGGACGGAACAAAAAAAAGGACATGTAAATGAGAGTGAGTGAGTGAGTGAGTGAGTGAGTGAGTGAGTGAGTGAGTGAGTGAGTGAGTGAGTGAGGTTAAATTCACAGGTGCAGGAAATGAGCCACCAACAATATGACATGCAGGTGATGTAATTTCCTTGACGAAATGTAGCATGTGTTTCACTTTGACCTGCTTTGTAAGTCCAAAATGGGTCTGTGAAAGGTTTTGTAGTTGATTACCGTTAAATGTGTGTTAGTGTCAACGCTGCTTGCTTTCACACCATCACTGATATCACACAAGCTTTCAGACTCACTGAGTCACTAGTCGTCTGGAGGGATTTCTGAATGTCATTCAGTAGATGAGAGTAAAACCATCTAGTTTTTAAAATTTCTAACGAAAATGTTCTTCAAAACTCGCTGTCATTATGCTTGGGTGTTTGAGAAGTTGCCAGGGCTTTATTAGGGATTTTTTTTTCTAAGATGTTTGGCAGGGTGTTTCTAGGGTATTCTGGGTGGTTTCTATGGTGTCGCTAGGTGTTTGGGTGGTTGTCAGGTTGTTTCTAGTATAATCTGTTTAGTTGTTAGGACATTGTTAGTTGTTTGGGTGGTTACAAGGGTGTTTCTATGGTATTCTGGGTGGTTAATAGGGCATTATTAGGAGTTTGTGTAGTTGCCAGGGCGTTTCTATGGTATTCTGGGTGGTTACTTGGGTGTTGCTAGGTGTTAAGGTGGTTGCCAGGGTGTTTCTATGGTATTCTGGGTGGTTACTTGGTTTTTGCTAGGTGTTTGGGTGGTTGCCAGGGTGTTTCTATGGTATTCTGGGTGGTTGCTAGGGCATTGCAAGGAGTTTGCGTAGTTGCCAGGGTTTTTCCTATGGTATTCTGGGTGGTTACTAGGGTGTTGCTAGGTGTTTGCATTGTTGCCAAGCTGTTTCTATGGTATTCTGGGTGGTTACTTGGGTGTTGCTATGTGTTTAGGTGGTTGCAAGGGTATTTACTAGATATCTGTGTGGTTGCCGTGGTGTTTCTAGGGTATTTGGGGCGTTAACTAGGGAATTGTTGCATAGTTGCCAGGGTGTTTCTTTTGGTATTCTGGTTGGTTACTTGGGTTTTGCAATGTGTTTGGATGGTTGCCAGGGTGTTTCTAGGGTATTGCTAGGTGTTTGTATGGTTGCCAGGTTGTTTCTAAGGTATTTTTGGGTCACTTGGGCTTTGCTAGATGTATAGGTGGTTGCCCAAGGTGTTTTATGGTATTCTGGCTTGGTTACTTGGCATTGCTAAGTGTTTGCATAGTTGCCATGGTGTTAGTGGTTGTCAAACGGTTTCCCAGCACGTGTAAATGGTGCATCTGATCACTCAGTAAAATAACAGCTCACCTCTCCTCACCTCATCAACACAAATGATTTGAGGAAGCATTCACATTCATGAATCACCAACACTAATGATGATTGTGAAGTGATTATGAAGTGATTTGAAAGCGCATATTCTCATATGAGTAATAGTAGTAGTGATGGTCGACTTAGCAAACACATTATTGATGTGTATTGAAACGAATCGCTGTAGTGGCAGACAGGAAAAGAGCAAAACTGGGAAGATCGAGTCGGCTTTTTCATTTAAATGTGCCACCTTTTTTATTTTAGGGTTGTAGATCAGAACAAGGTAGAAGTAGGAAAAGACCGAGAGCAAGAGAGAGAGAGAGAGTAAGAGAGGGGAAAAGCACAGGGAAAACTGATGCCCTTTCCTCCAGCTAAATTAACAGGAATCACGTGGAAAACAATCCGAGCCGGGAATGAAAGGGGGGTGGAACCATTAAAATGCGCCCGGGGCGATGGACTGCGCCCAGTATCACTAAAAATGCTCTCACTACAGATGTGCAGGCAGGCTTACAGGCAAACTCTGCTCTTGTTCTATAGCTACAATTAAAATCAACCTCCCTGCCAAAAAATTGGATGGTAGAAAGAGAGAAAAGCAGACATGAACATCAAAGACAGATTGAAATGTGTAGTCAGTAATAAGAATGGTCTCCAAGCCCCGCGGTTCTCCACGGTCCTCTTGTTAATGAGAATTTTTGACCTCTGGTTTGTAAGTTAAACTTGTAATCTTGGTTAATGAAGTAAATCAATCCCAACTTGGAGTGAGCAGCCTTTCCTTCCATCCAGCCAGCCTTTCTGTGGATCCTCGCCTCCTTTCGCTCGTCTTTTTCTTCTCCTCCCATCTTTCCCAGCCTGAGTAAATGCGGGCAGATCTTTCAGCCAGACAAACAGGAAGGCCACGGGTGTGTTGTCTCTCTCTCTCTCTCTCTCTCTCTCTCTCTGTCTGTGTGTGTGTGTGTGTGACGTCTGCTTGGCGAAGCGTTTCATTTTGTAGCATAGTTAAAAGGGCTGGTGGAGGGACACAGTGACAAGAACCAGAGTCTGTGTTTGACCCCTGCATTTATTCAGTATGCTGTGCTTTTTACCGAGTTCTTGTTCACATTTTACTTTTTAACACATTTCAGTTGAAACCAAAAATTTCGATACAAGATCTTGACCAAAAATGTATGCACATCTTGATGCACATAAATGTTGGGATAATGCTGGTCGTTGCTAGCGTGTTTCTAGGGTATTCTGTGTGGTTTCTAGGGCATTTGTAGGTGTCTGAATAGTTGCCAGGGTGTTTATATGGTATTTTGGGTGGTTTCTATGGTGTTTCTAGGTGTTTGGGTGGTTGCAAGGGTGTTTCTATGGTAGTCTGGGTGGTTACTTGAGTGTTGCTAGGTGTTTGCATAGTTGCCAGGGTGTTTCTATGGTAGTCTGGGTGGTTACTTGGGCGTTGCTAGGTGTTTGGGACATTGCCAGGGTGTTTCTATGGTATTCTGGGTGGTTACTTGGCCATTGCTAGGTGTTCGGGACATTGCCAGGGTGTTTTATATGGTATTCCATGTGGTTACTTGGGCGTTGCTAGGTGTTTGGGATGTTGGCAGGGTGTTGGGTGGTTACTTGGGCGTTGCTAGGTGTTTTGGATGTTGCTAAGGTGTTTCTATGGTATTCTGGGTGGTTACTTGGGCGTTGCTAGGTGTTTGGGACGTTGCCAGGGTGTTTCTACGGTATTCTGGCTGGTTACTTGGCCATTGCTAGGTGTTTGGGACATTGCCAGAGTGTTTTAAATGGTTACTTGGGCATTGCTAGGCATTTGGGATGTTGCCAGGGTGTTTCTATGGTATTCTGGGTGGTTATTAGGGCAAAAACTGATGCAACTCTTGGAAAATTAAAGCTTTAATTTTATTTTCATCAAGTGGAGCATCAGTTTTTGGTCAAAAACTTGTATTGATAATTTAATTCTCCTCCAGCACATCCCAAAGTCTTTCAATGAATTTAAGGTCTGGACTCAAATGAGCCAATCATGTGTGAAAATCATTCTCCGTTCTTTCACAATTTGAGCCTGATGAATCTGGAAAGTGTCCTCCTGGAATATGGCCACGATCTGTCTTCCTACATGGTTGTTAAAGAAATGAAAAGCTACACACTCCATCAATCAGGGTTAGAAGAACTGTTGCCAAACATAACAATCACTGCAATAATCATCCAATCATTGACTCTTAAGCATTTGAATATTTAAATCCAAACTGCGACTTTTGTTGGCCGGCATTATAAGCGTACATATTGCGGTAAAAAACACATGCGAGTTTGACATTTGCCATCTTGTTTTTAGAGAAAGTGAACAAATGCATAGCTTCCTTCTAAATGAAAACCAGACAAATCGACAATGAGAGATGCCGTGGCTGATCCCACCTCGTGATTCACGTCTGACATGTTTGTTCTCATCTGTCTGCAAATGTTTGCTAGGCTTTTGCAAACAACAGTACAATTACAATTTCACGCACAGCGACGACAGATAATGCTTGTGTTGATTTTTTTAACTCGACGGTGATTCCAGTAACCAGAAGAAGATGGTAATACACACATGTGCGTTTTAGATCCGTTTGAGGTCAATGATCTGAGACTCTGTAAAGTATCGTCTGTTCGTTGGTTTTCCACACACACACACACACACACACTGACCTGCGCGGACACGCACACGCCTGTCAGACCAGGTCGCACACAACGTCTTTACATGACTCATTTCATTCGGATGTGTTTTTCTTTATTATTTTTAAGTGCATGAGTTTGTTCCTGTCGGCGGCACCACACCCACCCGATCCATGTGAAGCCAACAGCATCAAATAAACAATATTCAGGAATAATCACACCAAATCAAAAACATCATTCACTGACGTTACTGTGTTTCAGCTTTCCAAACCCTCCGTCCGACTCACATATTCCACTGTTTTTGTGTACATATTTTCATGCATGCTCACAAAGCGGAAGATTCCCCGTCCGTTTCTGTTTCTCGGCTGCTTTGGTCTGAAGGTTCGGCTCTGTTAAGAACACCTCACATCCGTGTAAAACGCCCTCAGTGGTTTTCCGGAGCCCAAGAGGGAGAGAGATGAAGGCACTATACATCACAGAGGAAAGGGCCGTTTAGTGCCGCGGTTTTCCCTATGGTCCTGTAGAGCGCTGTGGCGACTGGCCTTCGGAAAGCTCGGGACAATAATGCTCTGTATCCGCCTGGAGAACCGCCAGTTCGAATGGGTCAGCCACATTATACTTAATAATAAATTGGCATTTTTCTATAGTATGCCAAGATGGAAAAGCATGCAACAGGGAGCATACACTCTAAAAAAAGAAGCTGGGTTGTTTTAACCCAATTTTGGGTCAAATACTCTCTAAAAATTGTTGGGTTGTATTAACCCAACTTTGGGTCAAATATGACCAAACCCAGCCATTGGAATACATTTTTTAATTTCATTTTTAACCCAAAGTTTGGGTTTGTCCATATTTGATCCAAAGTTGGGTTAAAACAACCCAGATTTTTTTAGAGTGTATGGACAAACCCAAACATTGGGTTACATATTTAATTTAAAAATGTAATCCAGCGGCTGGGTTTGTCCATATTTTCCACAAAGTTGGGTTGAAACAACTGCAGCATTTTTTTCTGCAAACACTGGAGATGCTTTTGCCATTATTACACTGCTTTTTTTATTTTTTATTTTTATTTTGAATAGTAAATCAATCAACTCAATTATCATTCATGCATGAATATATTTATCAGAATTTTGAGTTATGCAAATATCACACTTAATATAATTAACATAATTTATATTATATATAAATATAAATATTTTAT
>JAOTRC010000002.1:1552647-1564624 GCA_027497675.1 Cyprinella lutrensis | reverse complement strand
CTTTCTTGTCATTATTGAACCTTTTTTAGCATAAAATGTCCTTTGGAGTTGAGTAAAGCCTTTTTTCTAAGAGTGTATGCTCACCAAGACTGCATTTATTTTATTAACAAACAAAAAAGTAATTTTGTGAAATATTATTACAAATTAAAATAATTGTTTTCTATTTGAATATATTTTAAAATGTATTTTTTTTTTCCTGTGATGCAAAGCTGAATTGTCAGCATCATTACTCAGGAACAGACCGTAGACTGATTAAAGATGCCGATTCAAACTTAACTCTCTGGAACGAGCTGACTTGCATGGAAAACACACGAGACCGGACAAAGACTGAAGGCAAGGGTGAAGGGTGCATTTATAAAAGCAAACAGAAACGAGATAGCTAATTAATAAGACACAGCTGGGACAAATGAACTCATAATGACAGTAACCATAGAAAAAAAGGAGACAGACGAGTGGAATCAGAACAAGTGACAAATAAAAACAGACAGAAAGTCCATGAAAACAGAAACAAACTGAACATAATACTGACAACTTCAGTCGCCTGTCACATTATGCTACAGAAATCATTCTAATATGCCAATTTTCTGCTCAAGAAACGTTTATTATTATTATCAATGTCAGTTATGTAAAAATAAATTTAGGATTGCTTGATAAATTGAAAGTTCAAAATAACAGCATTTATCTGAAATAGAAAGGTTTTGTAAAATCATACGCTACTGTTTAAGAGTTTAGGGTCAGTAAGAATTGTGTGTGTGTGGGGGGGGGAAATAAATCAACACTTTATTCAGCAAGGATGCATTAAATTTATCAAAATTTACAGTATAAGGATTTATGTGACAAAATATTATATTTCAAATGAATGAAACAGAACTTTATTTTCGTCAAAAAGTCCTGAAATTTCTTTTTACACAACTGTTTTCAAGATTGATAATAATAATGAATGCTTTTTAAGTATCAAATCATCCTCTTCATGTGGCACTGAAGACTAGAGTAATGATGCTGAAATTTCAGCTTTGACTTTGATGTCAAATGTAATTTATTCCTGTGATGACATAAATTACATTTGAAAATATATTAAAATAAAAAAAAACTGTAATTTTAAATTGTCATAATATTATCAAATAAATGCCTTGGTAGGCATAAAAGTCTTCTTTTAAAAATATTACCAATCCCAAATTTTTGAAGCAGAAACAGACTTAGAGAGAAAAAAAAGGGAATATACTTACCTGGGATCTGATGTGCTTTTCATGACTTTCAACACTAAGAAAATGATCAGTGTAACACTAATCACTAACACTAGGAAAAATTGAAGTCGGATGGTGTGCACGCACGTCATGAGAAATGATCTGTGAATAGAATTACACACAATTTAAAATTAAACTATATGTTTATTTCTGTAAAGCTGCTTTGAAACAATCTACATTGTTAAAAGTGCTACATAAATGAGGATGACTTGACATCAGTTACACACATCTGACACAGGAACATCACAACATTTCAATAACAACTAAAAACACAAACTGAATGTGTGCCTGGAATTACATGCAAGTGAGTAAATGATTTACATATTTGGGTGATCTAACTTAAGTTTGTGTTATAGCTAACTGGCTTTTAGATACTACTGCGTCATGTAAACAGGACAGACACACTTTTCTTAGCGGTGATGGAAGCCATTAGACAAATCATTCTACATAAGTACACACACATCTTTACCATCAGTAAACAGTCACAACAATCATCTACATCTGACATAGGTCCACATGAATTAGCAAAATGATAACCACACATGGAAACCCGACAAAAGTGAGATGTACTCACCATGGATAACCTGGTTCTAAAACAATAAGGGCGAGGTCCTCACCACGGATAACTTGGTTCTGAAACACATCGAGGGCGAGGTCCTCTCATTCTCACGCATGCGTTGTTGAGATGCACTACAAATAATAATAATAACAACAACAATATATATATATATAATCTATTAAAACATCTTCTTACGAGCATATCCGAGACATCCTTCTCAGTGTCCACCAAGAAGAACTCTGGAATAGAGACGATCACTTTACAGAGCACCACCAAGCTATAGGAATTACTGATAATGTGTATCAAATTACTTGCGCATTAAGATTCACATTGAACACTATTGCACTTACAAAATGATGGAGTGGAAAATCTGGAGAGAGTAATAGGCCAAAGTGCAAACAGTTATGAGCAGAAGAACTCTAAGAGAAAATCTTTTATATAAAAAATACTTATCTCTTTCTCTCCTTTTAAATCCCTTTATATCCTTTAATTATATAATTATATTGTTATTTTTTATTATTATAATCTATTAGATAATAACCCTCCTCTCTAATCTGACACAGATTCATGTGGGACATTTGTGGGGACGCATTCACTTAATTTACTAAATAATTTCAAAGTCAGAAGGAACTCAAATGTAACAATTTGAAGAGCAAATCTAGCATTACGGGCTGATCGGAACTACAAGTTGGCCCAAGCCTCGTGGCATTTCTCTAATACTCAGACCGAGACAGAAACTTCTTTCACGTGGAAACATGAGCTCACAATGTGAATTTGCATTCAGAGTTTACACCTTTTGAGGGCAGGATTCCATTTGCCCGTAAGACACACCCAAGATGTTTCTAAACTCTTAAAAACCTTATCTCCTTTTAGTTTACTTCTGTGGGAATGAGACCTTTGTACCAGTCACACTGAGACATTTTTTAATATTACATAAATTATACCAAATGGCGTTGTATGATAATTGTTCCCATTAAACCATATAGATTTTGGGGTGAATTTCAGGTTATCAGCATGAGAGAGAGACAAGATGAGATGGGGGAGGTGATTGAAAGTGTGATGCTAGTTTCTCAAGAGAGAGTTTAAGTGTTAATTTCCAAAAAGGCCCTTTGTCTTCTCAGGGAGTAGTTGTTCCTCATTGAGACTTCCCGGGATTTTCAAATTTCTCCAATCTTACAGTATACAGTAAAATACCAATAGTAATACATTTGGTATCACCATTTCCACCATCGATTCTATAAACCCTGCAGCCTACATTGTGTCCAGTTGCTTTCTTTACTTTACAACAGATGTTGGGGTGTGAATGGTTTGAGGATTAACAATCATCATAACATCCACTTTCTCTGACCATGACTGTGGAGCTAAGGAAAAGAATGGAAAAGGTGGAGATAATTGACCTCAGGCTTTGCAAGTCATAATCCATCCCTGCTTCGTTATGAAGTATTATATTTGCTGCTGTCCATGTATCACATTTTTATTGCTGACATCACATTTTACTGATACATTAACAGTATGTGTTTATATACACTGAAGTTTAGCAGAGTGAAGAGTGCTGATAGTGCTCAGTCGCTGGCATCTTATACAGATCCATTAGCAGAATTGAATTGAATAAATAATTGATTGTCATCAATTATTTATTCAATTTTTATATCTACTATTCAAAAATACAGACACAATATGTCTGTTAGTTATCTTGTTAGTTTTGCACTGTAAACTGTTTAGTCTTTGTTCATCGGTTACCATATGCTGTGTCTCAATTCGCCTACTTCTTCTACGCCCTAAAAGTATGTACTCTTTTTGTGATGAAAAAGTAGATACTTTTGAGTGTGTAGCAAAAAGTAGACAAGCTTTGAGTCATACAACTGCGTCTTTAACTGTTGCTCTCTGTCGCATCCTGTCACAGTAAACTGGCCTGTCAACCATCTGGTCACAGTTAAAGTCCTCCACATTTGATTTCATTTCCTACTGTATCGGAGAGATATGCAGAAGCACTTTGGTGGTCAGTCACTTGTTTTTCACACTGAGACTCTCCTCAAATGAATGCACAATAATGCATTTAAAAGTTAATGGCCAAACTATGTTCTTGCTGATTAAATAACAAGGATAACATTAAATATATATTTTTTTATCTGGTTAAACTTTGATTAGTCACTAACCTCTTACCGTCGGTCACACATATCTGCCATGTTTTGTAGTTTTGTAACACTTTTTACCTGTGTTTGTAGCTCCTCGTCAAAAGTACAGTGGGTTGTGGGCAATATTAGCTGTTAAAGTGAGCATGGATACACACTTCGAAAATCCACCGGAAACAGTAGACCATCCAGGGACTTCTGGCATTCTCTTTTCAACATAATGAAGAGTTCAGATGCAAAAGCCTCTAAATGCCATTTGAAATTTTCTTCAAGAATGTTAATTTTTATCAAGCTTGTATATTTAAGTTCAGTAATTTCACTTAAATGACAATGAAGATTACCTATTAATTGCCATTTAAGCGAAATTACTGAACTTAAATATACAAGCTTGATAAAAATGGTCATTTAAGAGGCTTTTGCATCTGAACTCTTCATATTCTTTCAGAATATTTTTCAATTTTTATTTATTTATATATACAAAGTAACTATACACACTATGCCCACATATATTACGTAAACACAAACTTTTATTTTGAATGCGATTAATCGCGAATAATCCAACCAAAATAAAAGTTTGCGTTTACATAATATATGTGTATGTAGTGTGTATAATTATTTTGCATATATAAATAGACACACATGCATGTACATATTTATGAAAAATGTGTTCTTAATATATCAAATATTTATACATAATATTAATTATGTATAAATATACATAAAGTATTTCAGAATATTTTTCATTTTTTTATTTATTTATATATACAAAATAACTATACACACTATGCCCACATATATTACGTAAACACAAACTTTTATTTTGAATGCGATTAATCGTTTGACAGGTTGCACTTTATTTGAGCGTGTCCTCATCACAGTGTAATTGTATATTTAAGCACTTAGTAATAGTAATTAACTATAGGATTAAGGTTTGGTTGAGGGTTAGTTGCATGTAATTATGTATTATGTATAGTTATTACTATAGTAACTACATGTAACATAACAAGAACACGTTAAAATAAAGTGTTACCCAATTTAATATAACTGTTTTCTATGTGAATATATAGTAAAGTGTAATTTATTCCTCATTACCCCAGTTTTCAGTGTCACATGACCCTTCAGAAATCACTCTAATATGAGGATCTGATGCTCAAGAAACATTTATGATTATTATCAGTGTTGGAAACAGTTGTGCTGCTTCATATTTTGGTTGAAACTGTGTTTTTCAGGATTCTATGTTGAATTGTAAAAAAACAAAAACAGCATTTATTTGAGGTTGTAAATGTCTCAAGTGTCATTTTTGATCAGTTTAACCATCCCGTCCCGGAGACGAGATCACTCAGGAAACGACTGAGCAGAGACGTGTTTGGGTGATTTAGTTCGGTTGTAACTTCAGGAGAATGTGGTCGTCAATCTCATAAAATGAGTGTGTGTAAACAGAACGAGATTAAACATTCAGTAGAAGAGTGACAGCCATTTTTAACTGAGGTAAGAATGTGCTTACAGAGAAAAAACCTGTGTGTGAGAGAGAGAGAGAGAGTGAGTGAGTGACTCTATGTCATGTATTTGTCAGTAGAGCTTCTCTCTCTCTCTCTCTCTCTCTCTCTGTGTGTGTTTGTGTGCAGTGGCACATCTGTCAGTTTGATGAAAGTTCACGAGTGTCCGAGTTGATCCCGGTCTTCCGTCACTGTGAGATATGGGACAGCTTCAGCTCTGGGACACAATGAGTGTGTGTGTGTTTGGCTAAATGTTTTTCCTTTCTGAAGCCGCTCCCGTGTGTCGTTCGCCCCTCTCACTTCCTCAGTGTCTCAATCTCACTGCAGACTCATTCAATCTCTTTGGATTGTTCTTAAGTTCCTGTGATTTTTCAGGTTTATTCGTTTCTTCTCTCACTTTTTCAAGCTAAACGAGCCGGTTTCTAAAAGCTGAAGCTAAACTGAAGTTACTAAAGCAAAAACGCTGGATTTTTAAGAGTGCTTAATTGTATTTAATGTGCACTTCAGTGTATTTAAAAAACCTGTAATTGCAGATGATATAATATTAATGAAATAAGAGGCCACTTAAGTGTACTTAAAGAGAGCAGACTTTCATGACGCACTTTAAAAAATGGACTGGATGTCACACAAGAGTGTGATTACAAATATATAAAAATACACAGTATACAAGTTTCAATAGATATTTTAGATGATCTTAAAGTAATTATAAAATAAATTACATATAAAGATGTACTTGAGTGGGTCACAAAAGCATTCTTAAGTTCAAGTAACTGCATTTAATCTAAAATTAAACGATTTAATTGCAACTAACATGCAATTATGTGAGTGAAAACATTCAGTTCACACTTAAAGTATAATATCTCTTATTTTAAAAGTAAGTAGCATATTTATTTCTTATTATAAACCACACACAGACAGTTGGTTAGTAGCCTAAAGTGATGACTCCACTAGTAATGAGAGTTGTATTGTGTCGTACAGTGAGACGGGATTATTGTAATATTCATATAATTATGAGTCAACCGACAGGAGTGTCGTGTTCGTCGTGTTCACTCCAGAAAAGAGAAAACACCCTTTCCACCTCTCATCCTCCCAGCCGGGCTGAGACGGGGAACATGTCCAATCAGGATCGGCCGTCTCACGGGTCATGAGGTCACTGATGCAATAATCGTACTAATAACTATAGACACACTGCAAAAATACTACTTTTTAAATTATTATTGTTTATTTTGTACATTAATGTCATTTTTTCTCTAATTTTAAGCCTAATATTTAGAAAAAAAAAATAATAATAATAAAAAAAGCAACCCGACATAAATAAATAAAATCTAGTGAAAATCTAGTAAAAAAACAAACAAAAAAAAAAACAATGGCATGCAAACCAATCTGAAAAGGCTTCTGTAAAGGTCGGGTTTAGTGTCAAAAGTATAAAATAGGATTTTAAGTTCCTTGTTTGTAAGGTTGTGAATATAAAAATTAAAGCATTTTATTTTTATTTTTTTTTAAGAAATGAATACTTTTGTTCAACAAGGTAAAATTGTTCAAAACTCAAGACATTTATAATGTTACAAAAGATTCTATTACAAATAAAAGCTGTTCTTTTAAACTTTTTGACGAATCCAGAAAAAAATCCTCATTTTCACTCTTATAGACGGCCTCCTTGAGCATTATTATTTTGCTTTAGTAATGTTTAAAAAAATGTTTTACTGGAAAACGAGACAGTGATTTTTTGCAGTGCATTATTAAGTGGAGAAGTCGAGCGGACTCTGTCAAACCCCAGTGTGTCGCCTACATAGACAGCACTTTTAAGACAGCATGGGCACGTTCCAGATGAGAGAAAACTGCAGTTTTTCAAGGCATTATTGTCCCTATTAAGCACTAAAGCAATCAGAATACATTTACATCACAATTATTCCCGATCCCAGCTAACAGCGAACTTCACAAACCTTCTTCCAGTAACGTTAACGTTCGTTCAGAGTTAACCGGTGTTTACATAATGTTTCCTGAACCTTTTTTTAAATGTTACTAGTTTTAGAATGTTCAGGGAACATTCAAAAGTAACAATCTCAAAATGTTTGCAAAATGGAATGTTCCCTTAATTTGACAGTTAAAACATTTAAAAAACTGGAACATTCCAAAATAACGTTTTAACGGGAACTTTGGCTAAATGTTTTTAGAGTGGATGAGTGTGAGAGAAAACATGATTATAAATATATTTCAATCATTATTGAGAATGTGTGCATATTAGATCATTGCATCATTGGCTTTAGCAGCAGTGTGTGTGTGTGTGTGAACAGTTCTGTTTGAGAGATAGCAGCTTCAGCAAGAAACAGAGAAACGAGCTTCAGTCACTTCACAGAAATCAACTCGTTTTAGAAAAGAAATAGAGCGAGCAAACAAAGAGAGGGCAGACGGAGACTGACTGAAACTGTTGTGTTAGTTGATGCAGCCAATTAATTATATTGCAAGCCATTTAGAAATCTATAAAAGAAGCATAAAGGGGTTGAGGCTGTTTGAGAAAGTGTAAGTATGGTATTAAAAAATGCAATACGTGTGTTTCAACCGCTCTGGGCGTTGTTACGTTGGAGTCTCTTTTTTAAAAGGGAAGAGCTGTGTCTTAAAAAGGAGAAACGTCTAAATTATGCATTTCATTTTCTAACCTCTCTTTTCTTCTCGCTCTTGCCTTTTGTTTTTGAGGGAGTGAAGAATTATGGCTGCGCATAAAAAGCCGTTTTGTTGCGTGTTTTACTCGAGCCTGAGGGGGCGCTGTCGAGGTGTGTGTGTGTGTGTTCGGGTTAGTTCAAATACAGGTTGAGCCTCAAATCTCATTAACATATATCAGAGATGAAATGTATGAAAATATTGGTTTTAGTAACCAAAATGATCACGATTATCAAGATTATCACGGTATTGTGCTGGAAATGTTCAGGATACAGTGAAATCAAGTTCGAAAAGCAACAAACAATGTAAAATAATATACAATAACAATAAAATGAGCTTGTTTTGTTTGCATAAATATTAAAATAATAACATTATAAATGATTTCCGGATTTTAAACAAAGAAAAAATATTGGTTTTATTGACAGTTTTGATTTTAAAAAAAAAGTTAATTATAAAATGATAAACCTCACGTTTCAGGCCTATGAAATATGTTTTTCCCCTCTTAAAGGGACACTTACGGGATACAACGACTGTATTCGTCATATACACCGAGGATGACAAGAGGGAGAGGAAATCACGGGGTAATTTTCATTTTTAGGTGAACTATCCCTTTAAATTTAGTTACATTTTTTGTGTTTTCACTTGTTCGTTTTCTGAAAACCATTTTAATAGTTTAATTAAATGTTAATGATCAAAATGCATGTCTATGAATTGAATTCATAAAAACAAAAAATTTTAATAATTTAAAAAATAAATCAGAAATTATGTGTATTTTAAAAAAACATTAATTTGATTTATCTCTTAGCCATATGAAATTAAACTTGTCGATAATTCCATTAAAAAAAGTATGTTTTAATAATAATTTAATATTATTGTTATTAATGTTAGTATTATTATTACATCGAGATCTGTACAACAGTAATATATTTCTGTTCTCAAATTCTTCAAGTTAAACCAAACTTTTATTTTGACGGGTTACCGTGACTTTTTATGACTGGATTTCGTCCATGTTTTCGGTATTGCGGTAATATTAGCGCCCTATATTGGTTTCCACAAAAATCTAAAGCACCAAAAACTATTTTCAACATGACAATGATAATCATAAATGTTTTTTAAGCATCAAATCATCATATTAGAGGGATTTCTGAAGGATCATGTGACACTGAAGACTGGAGTAATGATGCTGAAAATTCACAGGAATAAATTACACGTTACTATATATTCACATAGAAAACAGCTATTTTAAATTTTAATAATATTTCACAGTTTTTACTGTATTTTGATCAAATAAACACAGACTTGGTGAGCAGAAAGACTTCTTCACAGACCTCAAACTTTTGATTTTGGTAAAATGAGATATTTAGCTTGATATCAATCAAGTCAGGACTAAACCTGTGATGCTGAAAGACGCTGTCTAGATAGGCAGCACTACTGTCAGCCACACATCTAGTGATGACCTTGTTATTTATTCCAGCATTGACACTGATTGTCCTAAATCCGGCCAGGTAAAGACTAAGCGGCTGAAAAGTGCAGGAATAAAGCGTCCTGAATGCTTTCTGCACACCAGTACACACCAGTAATGTGCTTACCTGCACTGAGTTCAGTCTGCAGTATCCGTTCAGGGGGAAGCGGATGACGTGCGTGGGGTCCTGGTTCCAGCCGGCGTTGACCGAGTTACACATGACGTCGCCGGTCTCGGGGAACACCTCCTCGATGAGCACCTTCTCGCCGCTGAGGGCGATGCGCTCGCCGAGGTCAGGGGTCACGCGCACCACCAGGCAGTCGCAGGGTTGAGCCAGGCGCCTCTGCTCCCGATCCTGCTTCCAGCGCTCCAGCTCCTTGATCATCGGAGACAGCTGGTAATAACGCGCCTCCTCGTACAGCAGGTGGAACTCCTGCAACATTCAGACACGGTGTCAAATCTCTGCATTTTACAACCAGATGCGTTTACTTGAGAAGCATTTTTTAGAATTTTACTACATTTTTGTGATGTTTATGGATCATCAAAAGACACTCATAATGTTACAAAAGATTCTATTATGTAATGCTGTTCTTTGGAACTTTATATTCATCCAAGAATCCTGAAAACTTTGATAATAATCAAATGTTTCTTGAGCATCAGATCATCATATTAGAGTGATTTGTGAAGGATTATGTGACACTGAAGACTGAAGTAATGATGCTTTGATCAAAGGAATAAATTACACTTTGGTATATATTCACATAGAAGACGTTTTAAAATGTAATAATATTTCACATTTTGACTAATTTTGATCAAATAAATACAGCCTCGGTGAGCAGAAGACACTTTTAAAGGGATAGTTCACTTTGAAATTAATTTTTGGTATGTTTTATCTTACCTCAAGGACATCCAAGATGTAGGTGTCTTTGTTTCCACAGTATTTTCAATTTTGACATTTTTCAGTCAAACCGTTCTTTTCTATCAGTCATACACTGGAGGCTAAGGGGGTCCACCAAAGAGCATGCACAGAGAAGTCCAGATTAAACATGACTTAATGACTTGTCAGAGATTTATCTGAACGGTACACATTGATGGCCTAATAGTAATTGATGGCCTTACTATTGGTGCTGCAAGTTTCACATGATTATAAAACATAAAAAAATAAAGTTGCAGCCCTTCCGGCACTCAAGTGTTCGAATTCACTCACTCGTTTTCACTCACTCCTTCAAGTGGACTGTAAGTGGAGTAATGTAGGCAATATAGGGGGGCGATTTCGACACAGCCCATGAGGCGCAGGGTGTCCCATTTGCTCATTCTGTGAAGAAATATCCAAACATCCCCAAAACAAGATCTGAAAACTCTTCAAAACTCTTTATCTGAAAACTCTTCAGATAACACTTTGTTATTTTGTCTTCTTTTTTACATGAAGAGGACAAATGAAGACAAAAATACTGATTTAAACTTTTTTGGGGCAAGGATTTCTGTGTGGATTATTTATAGGCTGTATATATTTCTGTATGTGTATATATATATATATATATATATATGTACAAACCTTTAGATGTGGTTAATTACGATTAATCGATTTGACATTCAGTCTCATTTAAGTAATATAATCTGTTATTGAAAAGTAACATTCAAAACCTTTTTTTGCATTTGTGCATTTTTTTAATGATTTTTAAAACATTTACAACTATTAGAGACAAAATAGTTACAAACAGAATTGACCTGCAGTTTGCATTCATTTCAAAATGTTACATAAATAAAACTCATATTTATAAATATCTCTTTTATAAACATATAAATAGGTTTTTAAACATAAATACATTTATGCGAGAATGAAATACATGAATGTACAGCAGCAGCAGCAACAATATACAGCTTTTATCCACATCATGTTGTTGTTGTTGTTGTTGTTTTGTACATATGTTTTATCTAATTACTTTATTTCAGTTGTACGTGTCATTGTCCCCACACTTGGTTCTCGTAGTGGCTTCGTACCATTAGTCCGATTCTTTAAGGTTTCCCATGGAAGAAGAGCAACCAAGTCCATTCTGTCCATAATTCATGACGTTCGTGATGCGCTCTGGGAAAAAAAGACGGCATATGGTTAGACGGATTCGGTCCGACATCTGTGACGTCACCGCAGCGTCACACACACGTGTGTGTGAGACTGGCGTCAGATTCTTTGACAACAGTCCTGCATCACAGAGTCAGATATCCTTCGCATCAGTTTGACACATGACTCATTCAAACTAAAACCTTGCTCCACTGTTTGTTATCTAGTACACACACACACTACAGTTTGACACACTTATAAAGCTCCCTGTACACTCTAAAAAATACTGGGTTGTTTTAACCCAACTTTGGGTCAAATATGGACTAACCCAGCTGTTACGTTAAATTTTTACATTACATTTTTAACT
>JAOTRC010000002.1:864051-874185 GCA_027497675.1 Cyprinella lutrensis | reverse complement strand
TGAGATCAGAACACTTATTATCCGGATAACTTATCTGGATACAGATCGCATTTTAATACCAGGTGTAAACGGGGTCTTTGTGACAGTGGTATCCTTGTGGTATATATGGCATTGGGCATTATCAAGAGGGCCAGCTGCATTTTTCACGCTCCTGGTACTGCTGCCAGCCGGGGTCTGGGCCATGTGGGTACCATCTGCACTCCTGCCCAGCTCCACATATCCACCTTAGGAAGAACAGGTGACAGGATTAACACATGAGGAACGGGAACACTAGGCAAATCCAAAGTGCCGTTTTAAATGCCATATGGTATATTTAAAAAAATAATAATAATAATGATAAAAAAATACTATGTCAACATCAATGTGTTTTTGAATGCTTTAATAAAGGTTAACTAATGAATGAATCAATAATAAAGTGATGCATTTTTTTGTTAATTTTATATTCCATATAAATACACTGTCATTCAAATTTATTTATTTATTTATTTTTACTTTTCAGCAAGGACACATTTAATTGGTCAAAAATTACAGTAAAGAAATTTAAAAAAAAATTACATGACATGACATTTTATGAATATGAAGGAAGTTTTATGCATGTTTATGACAACTGTCTTTAAGTGTCATTCTCTCAGTTATGACATTTCGAAAAAAAAAACTGTTTTCAACACTGATATTAATAAGAAATTATTCTTGAGCACCAAATCAGCATATTTGAATGATTTTGACACTGAAGACTGGAGTAATGATGCTGAAAATTCAACTTTTCCATCACAGGAATAAATTACATATTTTATTTAATACATTAAAATACATTTTTTTAATGTAATCACATTTCACAAAATTACTATTTTTTACTGTAATTTTTAGTGAGCATAAAAGGAAACACTACTTTATTCAAATTAAACACTTTACTTCCATATGCAATTTTCACAAATTAGAATCTAAATCTGCATGTACCCTTTGCCCTTTAGGAGGCAGAAGCATTATCAAAAAAAGTAACAAGAGAAAGATAGGAGAGAGAAGAAAGAAAAACATGAAGATTGCAAATCGATTGTGTTTAGACTGCTATTACAAACGGATTCCATTACCAAGAGGAAATGGATATATTGATTTGGGCCAATGCTCTGTTCTTTATGTTTTTTTTTTTCTTTTTGTATGTTTGTTTTATTTGAGTTTTTTCATTTTCAAAATAATGAGTGGCTTTTTGGGATTGAGCAGCTCCTTTCATACCCCGAGGAGAGGGTTGACTGAGTACCATCCATAGCCATCCTGGCAAACAAAAACAACACTTTCCCTCTGAGCTAATGTAAGTCATACATCAGTGCCATGCAGTGACACCACCAAAGACTCCCAAACCGACAAGACGGTACGAGGTTGATTGTTATCGCTATGGAACCCTTACCTTAAATGGTGTTTCTATGATTGCTGTTCTGGAATAAACTACCAAGACTCAATACACCGACACGAGTAGCGGATCTGTTTATGTCCGTAAGATGAAAACTACTTGTACTGAGAAACTTGTCATTTTGCAATATATACAACTCACAGCAGCACAGTACAATAAGTTGGAAAGGAGGTTGATATCACTCTGGTGGTGTGTATTCTTTAGTCATCGCATTAACCCCCAACACACACACGTTATGTACCGTATAATCTTTTTTATACACAGAAAAGCTGCAGTGTGATGCCTTATGTGTGTTGTGGGAATTTAAATGTCTGTGTGCTAAGGTTTGATTGTTCATGAGAGAGAATTTGTACGATAGTGGTAAGAATATTCCAGTGACTTTTTACGGGTTACATTTTCTACACCAGCAGGTGGCGACAAGTGTCATCATGAGTGAGTTATTTTAATCATTCATTTAATCGATTCGTTCAAAAACACCGGCTGTGTCCGAAATCTCCCACTATATAGTGGACTATATAGTGAGCTCGCCATTTTGTAGTGCCGTTCGAATGTATAATGATATTTATACAGCCCGTTCTCATCCTTTAGCGTCACATAGAACGCTATATGACAAAACGGCGCTATACTACATACATGGCACCCTTTATCGTTAATAAAACACACAAACCCTAGGCGTCATAAATCCTTTAGTATAGTGCCGTTTTGTCATATAGCATTCTATATGACGCTAAATGATGAGAATGTGTTGGCTTATACCCTATATAGTCCACTCAATGTATCCCAGAATGCATTTTGAAAAGTAGTGTACAACCGATGGTCACTAACCCAGGCCCTACATACCATCATGCATTGCGCTGATCGTAAAAATGGAGGACGGACGACAAGGGGAGTAGCGCGACAATGAAATGACTTTTAGTTTTAAAATTTTGGTTTGGTTTAAATTTTAAAATAGTATATTTATATTGAGTATATTTTTATTTATATCGCGTTTAAATAGTACGACAGCAATGACGTAATCAACGGCGCCGACAGACGATCGAGTAGTGTCCGAAAGTGGTGTTTCTATTTGCTCACTATATAGCGCTCTACTCCCTAGGGTGCAGTGGTTTGAGTGGAGATTTCGGACACACCCTTAGAGAAATGTTAAAGTAACAATCTTAAAAGTAATAGTTTTTTTTTAGAAGTAAAATATTTAGAATGTAACAATTTTAAAAGTAACAGTTTCTAGAAGTACAATTTTACAAATGTAACAATTTTAAAAGGAACAGTTTCTGAAGACAAATATTTTGAATTGAAGGATTTTAAAAAGTAAAGTATTTTTAGAAGTAAAATCTCAACAATGTAACCACTTTAAAAGTAACATTTGAAGAATGTTTGATACATTTACAGGAAACAAAGACATGGAAAATACTGCTGTAGAAATGACTCGTTTCATGAAGGTGAGGAAATGATGACTGATTTCGATAATTCTCCTCACAGCGAAAAAAACAGTGTTTTCTACATGTGAACTGGCCTTTCAAGTTTAACACTGTCTAAAGCCTTTCTCACGTGAAAATACATTTCTCTTAGAACTCTCTCTCTCTCTCTGTTCTCTCCCTCTCTCACTGTGTTCTCTCTCTCTCTCTGTCTCTGGGTTGTTGTACTGTAGGAGTTCACTCTATCTCTCTCCCTGCAGACGGTGGCGTCTTTTCTTATCAAGAAGAATGGCCGCTGCCTCCGTTTTTCAGACAGTCTTATCTGGGAATCCTTTAAATTGAATATTTACAGGCCGATGTTCCCAGAAGCCGCAGGCCCCGCTCTCTTCACTCCGGACGGGCCTGAGCCGACACAAGCCGGATCTCCTGCGAATAACAGTAAGATTGATTATGCATTCAGAGGAAATGAATGCTGTGAATGTCCACAAAAAGAATGTCCTGTAAATTATGCAAACCACTTTCATTTCGTATAATAGTAAGCGCAAAAGAAATGGGAAGGAAATGAGGACAGGAGAAAAGCAGTGGATTTCTCAAACCACTGATCCATGAAGCCCCGCCTCTGAAAACTGACCAATTGGAACATAGCAACAGTTGCCACCCAACATAATATATATATATTTTTATTTTAAATGGAATTTTACAGGCATCATCAAAAAATGTTTTTGTATCACTTATAGGGAAAAGACTTAAGACGCGTTGTATATTTCTAATCTTTTTTTTCCAACAAATCTTGAGAATTTCCTGCAGATTAAACTCCATCATTCCCAAATGTCTGTAAAACATGAGCAAGAGCTCCTACTTTTGCTGCAAGATACATTGATGTTGATCATGCCATTTTTTTTTTTCCAAAGTTCATGCAGCTTTAATAAGGAATTTTGGAAGTGTAGCCATTTAAAAAGTGATCTGGTCTAGAAGTAAAATATTTGTAACAATTTTAAAAGTAACAGTTTCTAATTGTAAAATCTAAAGAATTTAACCATTTCGTAGTTACATTCTAAATATTTTACTTCTAGAAAATGTTACTTTTAAAATCGTTACAAAGTAACGATTTCCAGAAGTAATATCTTTCGAATGTATCGATTTTAGAAGTAACAGTTTCTAGAAGTAAAATATTTAGAATGTAAAGATTTCAAAAGTAACAGTTTCTAGTTGTAAAATCTTAAGAATGTAACAATTTTAAAAGTAACAGAAGTAATATCTTAAGAATGTAACAACCAAACTTTCCAAACTTAATAATACAGGCAAAAGCACAATGTGTTCTGATGGAATGTATGCATGAAAACTGGTGCATATATAATTGTAATGCCTCATTTGCATATTCAAACATAACATTTCAGAAAACAGAACAAAGGAATCATCCGGAGAATATATGGTGATAGAAATTTATAGAAATTTGCCTCAAAGGGATAGTTCAACCGACATATTTTTCAAAGTATCTTCTGTGTTCAGTCGAAGAAGAAAAATATAGCTATGGAACAACAAATGTTACACTCCTTTTACTGTTGAGAATGTAAGTGTTATTTTTTCAGAACCATTTAACCTTTTCAAATTGTGTGTGTGTGTGAGAGAGAGAGAGATAGAGAGAGAGAGAGTGTGTGTGTGTGTTCACACAGCAAGTGAGCACCAGAGGTTGATGTAAGTGTTTTATTGTATTTAATTGATGTTCTCGTCATTAACAAAGAAAGTGTCTGATGAATATTGCGCCACAAATGGCCTACTTTGTTGTTCCCAGACCAGTTTGGGTCCTGTCGTGTTCTCCAGACATTCCTGGACCGGGTTCAGGAGCGTCGGCCAGCATGTGTGAGTGTGTGTGTGTGTGTGTGTGTGTGTGTGTGTGACAGCTCACGCAGAGACTCAGAAACTCCTGCGTGCTGAATTAATGGGAGCAGTTGAGGGTGTAATTGCAGTGCTGGAGTCAAAGCTGTGAGACACGATAATGTCCGCTGAATAAAAGCCTGGCAGAGTTTACGCACTGAACAATATTAGCGGATTACACACATCAAACAAGCTCTGATTAATGCCTGAGAGGCAGGACACAGTCGAAACAGGAGGAAATCGGAGATAATTGTAGGAATATTTGAAAGTGCTAATGACCTAAAATCATTCTGCACAATAAAGAGTGCACTAGACACGTCTGAGGAATCACAAGTTAAAATACTTGGATTTGTGCCGAGGTTGTTTCTGTTGAGAAGGACATGTTCACTATAGTTTCACTATGGATAATGATCTTACACTTTCAGTGCATGCAGTTTTATCTCAGGCCTAAAGTTTAAAGGGATAGTTCACCAAAAAAACAAACATTTGTCATCTAACCCTCATGTTGTTCCAAACGTGAATGAGTTTCTTTCTTGTGTTGAACACAAAAGAAGATATTTTGAAGAATGTTGGTAATCAGAGAGTTGACCAAGGTTTGGAACATCTTAAGGGTGAGTAAATACATGAATTTTCATTTTTGGGTGAACTGTCCCTTTAAGGCTTAAAGGTACAGCTCCCTTAAGTTTTAGGCCTGAGATAAAACTGATGAACTGTAAGATCATTATCCATAGTGAAACACAAATGCTCTGGAACAGGTTTCCAGAAGTGAAATCTTAAGAATGTAACAATTTTGAATGTATCAGTTTACAGGAGTATACAATATTTAGAATGTAACAATTTAAAATGTAACAGTATCTAGGAGTATAAAAGATTTAGAATGTTACAATCTTAAAAGTAACAGTTTCTAAATATTCAGAATGTTAAATTTTTTAAAGTAACAGTTTCTAGGAGTATAAAAGATTTAGAATGTAACAATTTCAAAAGTAATAGTTTGGAACAACATGAGGGTGAGATAACAGAATTTTTAGTTTTGAGTGAACTATATCTTTAAGGTTTTAAGCTTGTAATAGGGATTGATGACGTTTCAGAGGCGGATCAAGTTATTGCATTTAGATTATGAAGACAAATATAGTTCATTTTGATTTCATGTGCACCAAGTATCGTTATTGCCTTTTATTATTATTTAGAATTTTAGAGTTGTTAGAGTTGTTGCGTTTTGTCATTTTTATAAGTTTTTAAACATCCATTTCATTTTTATTATTTTTTTTATTACAGTTTTAGTTTAGTTATAACTTTTTGTTATTTCAGTACATATACTTAGACTAAATGAAAATGAGAATTTTGCTTTGGCAACAAGCTGAAAAAAACTCAGCCAATATTTTTTTTCAGTTATTATTTCTTTTCATTTAAGTAATGTCATGTGATCTCTGCATGGATATGACTGCAAAGTTGACCAATATTAATATATTCAACTAGCAGAGCGCGCGACCTAGAGCTGACGTCACTGTCCGAGGCTTCGGTCCATTTCTGTGTTTCTGCTGCCATCTAGAGGTGAAAGAACTACAGTGCGTAATACATTACATAGAGATAAATCTGTAATCTTTATTTGGATAAATATCACATTCAAAAGTTTTTGAATGTGTTTTAAATGCAAACCATGTCCTGAAATGTGATATATTATTTACAGCTTATGACGTTCACTTCGGAAAATATTAAAACAAACTATGAGAATGTCACATACCACTGAATTTATTTAGTTATTTTGTGTTCAATTTTTTCTTAACTTGACCTCGATTTTTAAAAAGATTTATTATTATTAATAATAATAATAATAATAATAATAATAACAATGGTAAAATTAAATACAACCGAGATTACAGCCCAGACTTTTTAAAACAAATCAAAGGTAGGAGAGAAACTTGAAACTCTCTAAATTACTGGCAATGTATGGAAGTATACCAATTTTTTACAGTCTAAGAAGTATACCCCCATATAATTATCTTTTCATATATTTTTTTATCTATGTTATTATTATATTGTTTGCGATATACTGCTTGGTCTTATTGTAAAGGTGTTTAACAACTATAATATTTCAATGCTGTTTGTTAAAAAGATTTCATAAAGAAAGAAAGAAGCGGACAGCCTGCATGCGTCATCTCTCCGCGCGCCCTCACTTGACTTGAATTGCGTCATCAGCGCGCGCCCTGCCCTGTTTGGACCAAATTCCTTCTATCTTTGGACCCAGCACCAGCGCGATGATTTCAGCAGCGGTTCTGCGAGGGGTCGCGAGCCTGACCCGGGCACGAGCCGCTCACACAGGTACAGGAACACGCACGAGCTTGACCACAAGCGAGTCTGATGATGTCATTGACCTGTCATTGATTTTATTAGATTCCCTCACGTTTGGCAGTGCGATTAAGTTGCTCGATCTTTTGATTACTTATGACTTGGTATGACATTGCCCCTTAATTCTAAATTTGAACTGTGTATTTTATTTTATTTATTTGTTTTTTTTTGTTATTTTTAAGTTAATGTAAGTTATGATTTTAAAAATTTTATTTATGTTTTGTTAAACTGTGTTGAGCCTTTTACTCATTCCTACGCGTTGTAGAAAGAATACGTTTGGCTTGGTTGTATTTTTTGTGTTCAATAATAATAATAAATGTTCAATAATAATAATAAAAATTCAATAATAAAAATAAATAATAATAATAATAATAAAAGATTCAGGGATGGGCAACGATTAATCGCGATTAATCGTTAGCAAAATAAAAGTTTGTGTTTACATAATATATGTGTGTGGTGTGTATAATTAATTTGTATATATAAATACCCACACATGTATGTGTATATTTAAGAAAAATGTGTTATTAATATATCAAATATTTATATTTTTATATAATATTAATTATGTATAAATATATATAAAGTATATACATGCAAATATTTCTTAAATATATACAAGCATATGTGTGTATTTATATATACAAATTAATTATACGCACTACACGCACATATATTATGTAAACACAAACTTTTATTTTGCTAACGATTAATCGTTGCCCATCCCGTGTAATCTTTAGAAAGCCTTCACAAGCTGAACTGTGTTCTGATTGGCTGACGCTGTTCCTCATCTCTCCGTCAGTGAGTGGATCATGGCTGTCTCAGGCCCGGCTCTGGAGGAGAGTGTGTCGCGTGTGTGTGTGCGGGACGAGTTCACCTGTGCAGGTGTGCTGGGGCGGACCCTGCGGGCACTGAGGCCCTCGGTGGAGCGAGTGTTCGGGGTCGCGCTGGCCATCGGGGCCGAAGGAGAAGACTCGGCTCGGAGCGGCCTCATCTGGCTCCAGCTCAGCGGGGCGGCGCCGGACGTGGAGGCGGCAAAGGTGCACGATACACTACCATGTTTATGTCTATTATCGCTATTGTTCGAATTACTGAGCTTGTATGTTATAATGCGACTCTTAGATTTTCGTGAAAGGTGTGGTCAATCAGGAAGCCCAACAAGAGTTCCAGTTTCCCGAGGTGCTTCACTGTGTGTTCAGTGGTGCCAAAGGGCTGTTCATGGACTGCCTGACTAAAAACACCTCTGCACATATAGTGGTAGGTGGAAATATCATGCACTCCAATGCATCAGTGTTGGGTCTTATTGTTCCGAGAAAAATCTAAACATCCTTGAAACAAGATAAAGTTACCTGGAGACACGTTCACGTGAAATAAGACTGCACAACTTGAATATACTGAACGATATCTTGAAAAAAACACGACAGTGGCGTTTCATTTAACCCTCTGGGGCTGTTCGGCCCAAATGGAGCCGAAGAATTTAAATACAATTTTCTTTTTTAAAAATCACTGCTTCCTCGAAATTGTCCGAAATTTGGTGACTTTGTTTGTATTTGGTATTTGAACACCCCAAAAAATTGGGGACGGGATGTGAATAGTCTAAGTGGTTGTAAAAAAATAGTCACACTTGGGGTGTTCGGGTCCAAATGGACCCGCATGGAAAATGAATGGGAAATTGGCAAAAATGTGAAAATACTGAGTTTTTTTGTGCGTACAATCTACAAATCAGCCACGATCTTGAAAAAAAGCACACAACAGTGAAGGGGTGAATCTATAAAACATCAAGAGTGTAAAACAGACACATCCACACACACACAAACACACTTTTGTACACAAACACACCAAAAAATTCAGATTATACATGTGTTTTGTCACCAGATGGCATCCATCTTATTCCAAAAATTGCTTTTTTGAGGCCTAGGCTTGACTCTAAAATGAAATACAGCTTTAAAAAAATATTTTATAAGAAATATTTTTTCTATTATGTTCAATGGGGGGGGGAATTTTTTATAATTATTGCATTACTACTAATTATAAATTTTTATTATTTTTGAAATTTTCTCAAAACACCAAAAACGAAAAGAAAAATATTATAAAAAACGAGTAAAAAAAAAAAATCATGATTTTGTTTTTTTAAATTTGAATCCCCAACCCGAACACCCCAAGTGTGACTCTGAAGTGAACAACCCCAGAGGGTTAATATATTACAGGTATTTATGCTGCAACAAGACAATAACTTCCATTTATCGTGTATTTTGCTGAACACATATTTGTGAAATATTTCTGTGGCCCCTTTATTTGAATAGATGAATTAACAGACTCGTTCCTGTGCCTTTCAGACATCGTCTGTCCTCATCCACATGTGCCGCGTGGATCAAGAATGAGGGGTTTCAGGTCTGTGTATAAATTCGGGAACACAGTGACGATCGTCTGCAATCCTGGTTTGAGGCTGATTGGGGAGAGTTTCGTCACCTGTGGCGCAGACGGGAAGTGGAAACCAAGACTTCCAGATTGTGAGCGACAGAACAGACAAAGATTTTATTGAAAGTCACATTTAATACAGCTGTCCGTCTCAGTCATAATGAGTCACTGTATTTCATTAAAATGAGCAGAACACTATTTAATATTTACTTCGACTATTGATTGTCATACTATGATGACTTGATAAAACACCTTTTAGAATTCATTACTTTTTATATATGAGTTATGTTAACCAACTGCATTATGGATACTATTTTTATAGCTTGTTTTCTTTTCTTTTTTTATTCAGTAAATAAAAATGAGAAAACCCTACATTTCTTAAAATCCAAACGTTTGGTTATTTAATCAGCACAATTTTCTCTTTTATTAATTTTCTCTCGCGCGGTTACGAAAAAAAATTCGACGTTGTCTGTTGATATATATCGAAATTGTTTTCCGTTGTATATCTAAATGTGTTTAGATATGTTTAGAAGGGTTACGCTTCTGAAATCTCTGTGTAAATAATGAGAGACGTACATGCACTCTAGAAAATGCTGGGTTGTTTTAACCCAATTTTGGGTAAAATATGGACAAACCCAGTCATTGGGTTAGAAATGTCATTTTAAAATTCATCCCAAT
>JAOTRC010000002.1:488938-502257 GCA_027497675.1 Cyprinella lutrensis | reverse complement strand
TATAATTATGACAGTCTGAATTATGACAAAAAGTCAAATATGAGATAAAACCAAGCTATAATTATGACTTTTTGTAGTAATTCCAAGTTTTTATGTCAAAATTATGACTTTTTTCTCTTTTTGTCACAAGTTTTTCTCTGTAATGTCATATTAATTTGGACATTTCATCTCATAAATGACAGTGTCATACTTTTGAATTCATCTGATAAATATGACTTTTGACTAATTATGATTTACCAAAGCATCGCAGGCCCTTAACATGTCAAATCATATGTGTGTGTGTGTGTGTGTGTGTGTGTGTGTGTGTGTGTGTGTGTGTGTGTGTGTGTGTGTGTGTGTGTGTTCAACATTCTGATATTCACCTGGATCTTGTTTATACTGAAACTTCCCATTCTAATTTCTATAGTAATAAATAAATACAGTTGCTAGTGTCTGCTAGTACTAGTGGGCTTCACGAGTTCCCACAATGCACTGGGCTGGACGAATTCCCACAATGCACTGGGTTGCACGAGTTCCCACGATGCACTGGGCTGCACGAGTTCCCATATTGCAATGGGTTGCACAAGTTCCCACGATGCATTAGGTTGCAGGAGTTCCCACAATGCACTGGGCTGCACGAGTTCCCACGATTCACCGGGCTCAACGAGTTCCCACGATGCACTGGGCTGCACGGCTGCCTACAATCCACTAGTTATATTAAAAATATCCTGTCTCTTCGCCCATGAAAGAGCATGCATCCATCCATCCATCCATCATAACATTAGCCCATACGACTCCAGGGGTTAATAAAGGCCTTCTGAATTAAAGCCATGCATTATTGTAAGAAAAATTTCCATATTTAATAACTTAATAAAATATAAAATCTGGCTTCCTGTTACAGCCGTACGCAAGTCCAGTTCTGGAAGAAGAGTGACCTCTGACCCGACGCATGACTTCTGACTCAACACTTGACCTCTGACCCAACGCATGACCATCGCTTAACCTCTGACCTGGTGCATGACCTCTGACCCAACACATGACCTCTGACCCAACGCATGACCAACGCTTAACCTCTGACCTGGTGCATGACCTCTGACCCAACACATGACCTCTGATTCGACACATGATCTCTGACCCAACCCTAGACCTCTGACCTCGACTGATGCATGACCTCTGACCAGTTGCATGACCTCTGACCTCGATGGATGACCGATGCATGACCTCTGACCCGACGCATGACCTCTGATCAGTTGCATGACCTCTGACCCGAAGCATGACCAATGCTTGACCTCTGACTCAATGAATGACCTCTGACCTGGTGCATGACCTCTGACCCGGCACATGACCTCTGACCAGTTGCATGACCTCTGACCCGACGCATGACCTCTGACCTGGTGCATGACCTCTGACCCGGCACATGACCTCTGTTCACTTCATAGGAATAAATGGGGAATCATCTAAAGGTGAATATTGTCTAGTAGCTCGGAATCCCTTAAAAATACTAAAGAATAAAGAATAAATATTATTGAGACAAAATGTAGAACATTCATTTTAAACAACTAAAACAAAAGACATTTAAAAAATATACACAGAACATAAAGAGTGTTTTCCTCCTGTCTAAGCAGCCTGTGTCTGTATTTGTCTGACAGCGAGTCACATTCCTGTAAAAGTTCATGTGGACCCCATGTGGAGGACGAGCCAGCAGCAAACGCTGGTTCAGGAGGGTTTATAATGGGCAAGATAACAGCCCGTTTCACCGCACTGGAGCCACTGTAATCACCCTCAGACGGAGCAAACAGCTGACGACTACAACACCAGCTTATAGCTCAGCTTTCGTGGCATTCCTCGTTTTGTGTAAAATGCTTTAGGAACATTGTGTGTAAACACAATCATGCCAATAAATACTTTCAACTGTAAACTGTAATCGTCAGTTTGGAAGCTTGTTTCCGCCACAGAATAGAAAATGTAAAAAAAAAAATTTAATTGCAACTTTTTCGCTCACAATTCTGACTTTTTGTCTCAGAGTAGCGTGTTATAAAGTTGCAATTGCGAGTTTATCAAGGTCTTTTCGAAAAAAGCTGCAAGACTTTATAACTCGAAATTGCAAGGTTTATTTCTTACAATTCTGAGAAAATATGTCAGAATTGCACGATATAAACTCGCAATTGTGTGTTGTAAAGTCAGTTTATCTTTCGATTCTGAGATATAAAGTCAAAGTTGTGAGATGCAAACTTGCAATTGTGAGATAAAATGTCATGATAACCTTTTTAAATGTCTTATTCTGTGGCGGAAATAAGCTTCCGTATCTGTTACTGTTCTACAGTTGAAGAAAATAAGCATAAGAGATCATGATGTTTTCCTGTTGACAGAATGTAAAGTTAAAGACATAAATCAGTCGCGGTCTGAAGCGAGTCGTGTGATTAACGGCTCTCCTGAGCGCTGAGGGAAACGAGCCCGAGGTCGAGGTCATCGAGGATTTTTTTTTACTCAGTATTTGTGATTCCAGTCCAAATCTTAAATCAAGATTTACTAGATGAGGGAAATTCTGTCTTGTTTTCTGATTTAAAAATAAATAAATAATTGAGTTTTTGCTTAAAACAAGCTAAATGATCTGCCAATGGGCTCAGAAAAATAATCTTGTTTTTCATTGGCAGATGATTTTGCTCGTTTTGAGCAAAAACTTAATTATTATTAATTTTTTAATTTTTTTTTTTAATTATTTTTAAATTTGAAAACATTTTACTTGAATTTGTAGATATTTTTGCTGAAAAAAGACTTTTTTGAGAGATTTTGAAAATTTTCATTTTGAAAATTTTGAAATTAGATTTTGAGATTTTGATTTTGAAAGAGATTTTTGTAGCATTTCTGAAGTGTACGAGTGTAAACACACACATAAAGCGCACTGAAACAGTCACCGGTGGCACTGGGTTTCTCACAGGTGGCACACACACACACACACACACACACACACTGAACCTCTCCTCCTTTCATCTCTCAGATCCTGTTATTACAAATGCCAGCGATGACATTTAAACGGCCGTTTCTGCAGCGTTTGCCGTGTTAATGATGGGAGGGGAAGCGCTGTAGGAAGTGAACGTGGCCTCAGAGACCATGTGTGCGTTACTCACACCCGAGAACACAACGAGCGGCACAGTCCCTCTCAAGGGCGCTCGTTTAATGTGCTAACGAACAGCGAACAGCAGGACTATGCACACAAGAGTCGTCCAAAGCAGAGCTGACTGATTTATACCACTAAAATAATCATATTTGTGATCATGCATGTATAAAAATACTTTACAAACGAAAGGAGATTCATCTATAATCATTTCTTTCTATTTTTAATGATGCATCTTGATGGAGTCGTATCAAATAAAGTAACTCAAAACTCACACAGTAAACTCTGACTGGATGTGAAGTCGTTCACTCTTCATCTGTTTTGCACATTTGTGCAATTCATAATAATGTGGTACTTTGAAACATCTGCACCTTAAACACTATTTGGATAATACATTTGCATAAATATTCAGTGCAGCACGTGACGGATAACAGTCGAGCTCAACGATTTTAAAGAGAAGGTTTGTATAAATGTGCATGTAAGTATATTCCCTGAGAGCTGGAGTCACGTGTGATCGAAGCAAACATGAAAACACACAGACCTGCGACCACGGCTTCCCCAGGACTCGCATCTGCAGACACACGAGCAGCAGCGGAGCGACGGCAGACAGCATCATGACACGCACACACACACACACACACACACACACACGCTCTATCTCTGTGAATGTGTCGTCCTCCCGGAGCGAGGTTACATGAGCCGCACAGGCAGTGTCTCTCTGAACGACACACACACACATGTGAAAGCTGAGATGCTGGAGGAGGAGGAACAGTGTAAGAGGAGAGAGAGAGAGAGAGAGAGAGAGAGAGAGAGAGAGACACCACATATGAAACCATCTGCACTGACTGTACTGTGGAGGTAGAGAACAATTACCATATTCATATATGGTTTATATGGAATGACCATGCCCAACACAATGAATTATCATAATACTGTGTCCAGAGTACTGTGGTACTGTCTGAAAGCTCCATGTCCATTAATCAAAGATGAGAAATACAGTACTGGACAAACGAGAGGTAGCAATAACTTAGAAAACCAGCAACACCCTAACAACAAAACAGCAACACCCTCAAACCACCCAGAGCACCCTAGCAACCACACAACGCCACCCTGACAACCACCCAGAACAGCCTAGCAAAACCCTGGCAACAACACAGCAACACCCCGACAACCACCGAAAATACACAAGCAACACCCTGACAACCACACAGCAACACCCCGACAACCACCCGCAACACCCAGCCAACCACACAGCAACTCCATGAAAACCACCCAGAACACCCTAACAACACCCTGGCAACCATACAGCAACACTCTGACAACCACCCAGAACACCCAAGAAACACCCTGGCAACCACACAGCAACACCCTGACAACCACCCATAACACACAAGCAACACCCTGGCAACCACACAGTAACACCCCGACAACCACCCAAAACACCCAAGCAACACCCAGCCAACCACACAGCAACTCCATGAAAACCACACAGAACACCCAAACAACACCCTGGCAACCATACAGCGACACCCTGGCAACCACCCAGAACACCCTAGCAACACCCTGGCAACCACACAGTAACACCCAGATAACCACCCAGAACACCCAAGGAACACCCTGGTAACCACAGAGCAACACCCTGACAACCACCCAGAACACCCTAGCAACACCCTGGTAAACATACAGCGATACCCTGACAACCACACACAGCAACACCCGGACAACCACCCAGAACACCCTAGCAACACCCTGGCAACAACACAGCAACACCATGACAACCACCCAGAACACCCTAGCAACACCTTGGCAACCACCCAGACCCTGGAAACACTCTAGCTACTACACAACAGCGCACTTAAACTCAGAAAACCTCGGACTTGCAGAGCAGACACTGACAGACGCTCTTCTGAATCTGTATCTGCTCAAGAGGAAATACTTGCGGCATCATTTCCATTTCAAATGAGTGGAACTGATTCTCAACACCGTAACGTGTGATGCAAAACATGCGAGCGTTTGTGAAGCTGCAGCTGAACGTGAGAAGCAGGCGCTGACGTCGGCCCTCAGGGGCCCTGATCTCACACACACGACACTTCAACAACACCGGGAGATTCACTAACACACACTGATGCACACTAACAAACACTTACACACACTGATGCTAAATATTAGTACAAGCAGCTTAGGCTTCAAACTGAACCAAACGCTACCGCTTACGTTTTTGAAATGAAGTTTCCAATTTTTTGCAAACTTCAACAGATGATGTCTAAATATTTAACATTTTTATCTGATTTTCTTTTTTTTAATATGTTCAAAAACAAACTACTTCTCTCTGAAAGCACATGAGATTTATATAGAAGCTTGGAATAAAAATATATAACTTTTCTCACAATTCTGACCAAGTTTAGACTCAGAATTGCAGGATAAAAAGTTAGAATTAAGTGTTTTATTTTCTAATTGTGTGGCGGAAACCAGCTCTCACAGATTTGGACTTTTCTTACTTGTATAAACATCAGCAGGAGCCGCTGGCTCTCTGCTCTGCCTGATCCTGTGGGATTCACTCACTCACCCGATGCGGTCACACACACCCTCACACATCCATAATTCAGCATATTTACACTAATGCATTTGGCAGATGCTTCTATCCAAAGGTATATATTATATCAGTTCATGCATTCCCTGGAAATCAATCCTGCTGTTGCTGCCGTGATCTGCAGGAGCGCTGACATCAATATCATCATGCACATCGTTTCAGAAAAATAATATCCGTAATAATGTCTTAAAATCGGTGAGGTCCTCATTTACAGCACCCCGGCAACCACCCCCTGGAAACTACTCACAACACCTTAAAAACACCCTAGCAACCACCCACAACACCCTGGAAACACCCTGGTAATCACCCATAACACCCTGAAAACACCCTGGCAACCAGCCAAAACACCCTAGAAACACCCTGACAACCACCCACAACACCTGAAAACACCTAGGCAACCACCCACAACACCTGAAAACACCTAGGCAACCACCCACAACACCCTAGAAACAAACTGGCAACCCCACACAACACTGCTCACATACACACTTTCTCTCTCTCACACACACACACACTCACACACTCCTCTGGCGTTGAGCCGCAGCTCAGTTACTCAGTGGGATTTCCTTCATAAAGGCTCTTTCTTCTCCTCAGTGTGTGAAAGTGAAGCTCTACAGCTGGAGTTTCCCTGCTTCAGCATTCACCAACACGTCTAAACGTCTCAGGACAAGAAGTGCATCCTAAACAAATGTTTGTCTGTCTCTGTGTGTCTCTCAAATGAAGTTTTAGCAGCGGGAACAAAAAACTGCAAACAACTTTATTTTAACACTCTACAATAAGGTCCCATTTGTTCATGCATTAACTAACAATGTGCAATCGTGACAGCATCAAATCATCGTTAGTTAATAAAACACAACTGTTTGCTGTTAGATCATGTCAGAACAGATGCAACTTTTCATATAATGATGCATTAGTAAATGTTGAAGTTAACATTAACAAAAACTATTAAATGCTGTAGAAGTATAATTCATTGTCGGATCATCTTAACTAATGCAATTAACTAAAATGGAACCATATTGTAAAATAAATCTCAGTAACACTTGATTTAAAGCTTTTATATATTACGCATTACAAATGCATTAATTATGCCTTGTAATGCACTGTATGACCTCATGAATAATTATAACCAGTTATTCACTCATCCATAGAAGATCCATCAGCTTGACGACAAGACCCATAATTCAGCTTAATGTGGAATATACACCATTAATATACGCCTTTGTTATCGTAAAGGGTTAGTGACCCCTGGTGGTGAAACAATCGTACATATTGTACCTTTAAACTCATCTTTGATCACAAAATTACATATTCAAAGTTTTTTTCCTTGCTTTAAAATATATTGAATGTAACTCAACACCCTCACCTCATTTAATATGCATGGTTCTATGAATATGCAAATTAGCCCCGCCTCCGATGGCCATTCACGTCGAATCAACCGACAAAAATCCAATGAGGACCAATTTCAGCCGATGAGAAAACCGAGTCGCCGACGCACAAGAACGGCCAGGTGTGTCCCGGGCTTTAGAAATAAACTGAACTGAAATACCTGACACTTTCCCGCCACACACACCGATGTCCCGCCGTGTCCACAGGGAGTCCCGTCCATGACTCGCTCTGACTGACGGACGTAGAACCTGAAGCCGACGGCCCGACAGTTCAGCTCGCAGCCCTGATCACTGGACACTGAGAACACACACACACACACGTTCATCACGAGACACGCACAACACACACATTCACAGAATCATTTCATCACACAGAGGTTTAGAGCTGCACAATGTTTAATACTAATAGTGATTTGAACACACTGGAAAGCACTAATGAGATCAGAATCTGATGATGTAATGACACACAGCAGCCACAAGAGGCCAGCAAACACACACAGTGAGCCAGAACCAGTCGGAGAGATTCCTGGAGTTATGAAAACTTCATTTCCAGTGTGTCATTCTTCAATGCATGTTCTCTAAAATGAGGAACAGTTGAAAATATCTCAATTAAAAGTTTCAGAAAAACAATAATAATGTTTAAATAATGTTTTTGTGCTAATGAGTGCAGATGACATAAATTAATGTTACTGGAGGAACGTTTGTTTATAACTTATAATGTTCCCTGTTTGCTGTGGTGAAAATACGCTAGTTTGTGTCATCAAGACAAAAATATAAAATGTCGGCATGAAATTATTGTCTGCCGTAAGAATATTCCACATGAATCATAAACGTACATGAACATGAATCAACGACTGGCGCAGCATCAAAGTTCATAATCCCGAAAGCATTCCCCGTTCCACGGGATCCGACATGCCGGGAAAACCTCCTGAGGCTCAATGATTAACTCTCTGAAATATGACTAACTTTAATTGCAACATGATCGTTACAGTTATAGCACAGATATGTGTGTGTTTTTCAGGATGTTATTAATTTGGGTTACATCAAAAATGTTTCTGCCAAAAACTTATTTAGCCTTAATTTAGTCTATATATAGAAATGTTGAATTTCAGCATCTTATCTCCACATGATCTTTCAGAAATCACTTTAATATGATGATCTGATGCTCAAGAAACATTTATGATTATTACCAATATTAAAAAAAGTTGTTTTTTTTGGAAACCGTGAAACTTTTAGTTGTCAGAAATCTAGTTTGATGAATAGAAAATGAATGAAACAGAATCTTTCGTAACAATTTAAATGTCTTTACGGTCACTTTTGATCAATTGAAAGCGTCCTTGAAGAGTGAAAATGCACTGAGTGATTGTAATTGGTAGTGTAAAAATATAAATAGTGAATAGTGATAAATAGAGAATCTGCTCACCGTCGTGGAAAGGCTCCCACTGGTACAGTCTGCCCATGAAGAGCTGCGTGTTGAAGGAGGAGCACTGCACGTCTCTGATTGGTCTGCTGGATGACGGACAGGCCTGAGAATTCATAAACACACCCACACATACTTTTTTACAGCCATGTTAAGCATTCACACACACCCTCGAGAGTTAAACATGGCCTATTCCTGGGGTTAGTGATTATTTTAGCCAGGGTTAAAGTCTGGGGTTAGTGATGACGTTAGCCAGGAATAAATTCTGGGGTTAGTGATGATGTTAGTCAGGGTTAAGTGGTGGGGTTAGTGATGATGTTAGTCAGGGTTAAGTGCTGGAGTTAGTGATGATGTTAGTCAGGGTTAAATGCTGGGGTTAGTGATGATGTTAGCCAGGGTTAAATGCTGGGGTTAGTGATGATATTAGTCAGGGTTAAATGCTGGGGTTAGTGATTATTTTAACCAGGGTTAAATGCTGGGGTTAGTGATTATTTTAACCAGGGTTAAATGCTGGGGTTAGTGATTATTTTAGCCAGGGTTAAATGCTGGGGTTAGTGATGGTGTTAGCCAGGGTTAAATTCTTGGGTTAGTGATGATGTTAGCCAGGAATAAATTCTGGGGTTAGTGATGATGTTAGCCAGGAATAAATGCTGGGGTTAGTGATGATGTTAGCCAGGGATAAATTCTGATGTTAGCCAGGTTCAAATGCTGGAGTTAGTGATGATATTAGTCAGGGTTAAGAACTGGGGTTAGTGATGACATTAGCCAGGGTTAAGTGCTGGGATTAGTGATGATGTTAGCCAGGTTCAAATGCTGGAGTTAGTGATGATATTAGTCAGGGTTAAATGCTGGGGTTAGTGATGATGTTAGTCAGGGTTAAGAACTGGGGTTAGTGATGACATTAGCCAGGGTTAAGTGCTGGGATTAGTGATGATGTTAGCAAGGTTCAAATGCTGGAGTTAGTGATGATATTAGTCAGGGTTAAATGCTGGGGTTAGTGATGATGTTAGTCAGGGTTTAGAACTGGGGTTAGTGATGACATTAGCCAGGGTTAAGTGCTGGGGTTAGTGATGACGTTAGCCAGGGTTAAATGCTGTGTTACCGTGGCGTTGCAGATCTTGTGCTGGTTCTGGGCTCCGGGGCAGGAGGCGTTCTGGGCCGCGCCGTACGGCTGGTTCTGCGCTGCTGGTCTGTGAGAGCGCTGGTTCTGATGGACGGTTCTACCCTGAGTCCTGTACCTCTGGAGCGGGATGTCTAATGCTGATCGTCTACGTGTGTTTTGGGATGTTCGGCCAGAATCCTTCAGTAGAGGCGTTACGTATGAAGTCCTGCCGTAGCCGTACGTCCCTGCACTGATGCCACTGTTCGCTCGTCTTCAACAGAGAGAAAATATAGAGAAAGAAACGTACATTTACTCATTTATCAGATGCTCATATCCCAAGCCATTTATCTGAAGTAATAATTAATAAAATGTTAATCACCTCATGTTGGATGTCATAAAATCAAGGAAACAAACAATCATCAATATCAATTTCTTTGTGAGTTGAGGAAAAGCTGTTAGTAAATTACATCAAATGTTCAATTAAAATACACGAAGATTTTTCTGTCAAACCTCCATCCATGCCTGAGGCTCTGCCGTCTCTGCTGTCCCGCCGCTGATCCGCTGGGATCGTCCCGACAAACCCTGATCCGTTCCTGAACTCCTCCCCCGCACGAGAGCGAACACGAACCCCACGAACCCCAGGAGCTCCACGACCCCGACCTCGACCCCGCTCCGTCAGAACCAGTCAGCGGATCGGACTGGATCTGAGAACGTCAAGAGGAAATAAACAAGAAAAAAGCGAGATGTAGTTTGTGCCTCATGTCACGATTCGAAACGATATTAAGCACGTCACCAGAGTAACAATATTCATGATTCTGAATTATTGTAGAAATCCATGACACTGAGCTCTGAGGAACATTACGAGGAATACTGATACTGTAAACCAGCGCAATGCAAAAGATCAGGGATGAGTGTGAGAGAGCAATGATCTGCACTGTTTGTATTATGAAGGCAAAAACAGATAAATAGACATAAAGACAAACATAAATACCTTCCTCTGGGAGTGTGTGTGGAGACAAATGAAGATCGGCCACAGGATCACAGCGACACTACAAACACACGATTACATTATTACACGTGAACAGTGCAAACGCCGTAAAGTCGGATCAGATCTGACGGGTCCTCACCTGATGTTCAGAGCGGCTCTCATACTGAAGACTGCACCTGTACACACACACACACACACACACACACACCTGTGCATGTCGTCAGATGTCACCCAAGTTCAGTATTAGTCCTCAGTTAACCTTTGACCCGACCTGCTGACCTCTCTGACACAAACACTGCAGCTGCTGCATTCAAGTGCATGTGAGAGTCAGAGTCAGTATTAACGAGACATGAATGAAAGTGTGTGAGATATTACAGAAGTGAGATATTACGGTAGTGAGATATTACAGTAGTGAGATATTACAGTAGTGAGATATTACAGTAGTGTGATATTACAGTAGTGAGATATTACAGTAGTGAGATATTACAGTAGTGAGATATTACAGTAGTGTGATATTACACAAGTTATATTAAGTTCCACTACTAGTCAAGATTGGGTTCGGTATTCTATTTAAAGTTTTTAAAAATGAATCTCTTCTGCTCACCAAGGCTGCATTTATTTGATTAAAAATATAAAAAAAAACGGTAATATGGTAAATGTTAATATTAATATAATAATATAAATATTGTTCAATATCATGACAATTTAAAATGACTGTTCCTATTTTAATGTATTTAATATTGTAATTTATTCCTGTGAATGTTCAGCATCATTACTCCAGTCTTCAGTGTCACATGATCCTTCACAAATCACTCTAATATGAGGATCTGATGATCAAGAAACATTTTTATGCACGATTTATCAGGCAATATAGACGATTTTTTCATTCTATATTGTATCCTGTCAATCAAACGGTGTGAGAAAACATGTCAGATTGCAACTGTGAAGAAAATGTGTCTCGTATCGAATTTACAGCGCCACCATGCGTTCAAAAGCTATAATGAGATATAAAAAATGCCAATAACTTTTGATTAAATTAGCCTGTTGTAACGAAACTGGTCTTAACTGATTCCTTGGCTCATGCCGAGAAAATAGACACCAAATTTGCCATACCAACCGCCATTTTGAAAACCAGCCATTTTCATGGCGTTAATCGAAAAGTCGTTTTCCAATTCCGCATCAAGAAATTTGATGGCATAATGCCAGACTAGATCTAAAGCTGTATTTTAGGAAAGATTCGACATGCTAACACCAAACTTTGAGTGTAATTTTCACCCAACGATGAACACGCCACATCAATTTAGTGTCAGCGCCACCTATTGGTCAAAAGTAATATGTTGTTATTATTAATGATGAATGAGATGAATCTTTCTATGATGCATTGAATCCAGAAATGGATGTAATACTTCAGATTGTTAACTGAGGCACTGGTCAGCGTTACTTTTGCGTAACATTATTAACGAAAAACGTTTGTGCCGCAATAGTGAGAAAACGAAGCTTTTCAGCAAGTACTTATCTAAACCACAATCAGAATCAAAGGCAATAAATTATACAAACAAAAGCTATCAACTGAAACTACAAAACACTAATAAATGCATAAACCAATTTAGTCATTTAAATAAATTTAAATAAATCAATGCATAATAATAAAAACTGAATGGTGCAGGTCCTGACGCGCGTGTTTGCTCACGATAAGAGCGTGGACTGGGGCGTGAGAGCCGAACTGGTTTATCTGAGAGCGCAGACAGATTCCCGATCACCCTGAAGCCTCTCGCGCTTCACACACACACACACACACAGCTCACAGTGTCCCTGTTAAAACGAAACACTGCACATGAGCCAATGCTACAGGCCATCAGCACATTTAAATATAACAGGAATTAGCATTTCATGCATATTCATATCCCTCTCACACACACCCTCTCCTGATTGGCTGAGCCCAGCGGATCCTCGCTCAGATGAAACGAAAACAATCCGAACAATAAGAGAAGGTGGTGAGACATCAGCCAGACGCCCGCGCTATTTTAATCTCTCTGACAGCGTGACGCCGATGCACTCGCCCCGGCCCGCTCGCTTCAGATGAAACACGGACACACTGTACGAGTGTGTGTGTGTGTGTGTGCATCACAACAGGTGACGCCTGGAAAGAGCTCTTTCTTTCTTTCGTCCCATTTTATGCTCTCTCCATAAACACTTACTGAGGAGAAATCTGTGTCACACTGAGCCTGACCGCATTTACTGGACATACGTGATCCTGGACCACTAAACCAGTCGTAAATCGCACTGGTAGATTTGTGGCAATCGCCAACAATACATGGTGTGGTTCAAAATTATCCATTTTTCATTTATGCTAATTAGGATATTAAGCAAAGATCATGTTTCATTAAGATATTTTGTCAATTTCCTACCATAAATGTATAAAAACATATATTTTTGGAGCAAAATCGCGACTTTAAAGGCAATTTTCTCAATATTTAGATCTTTTCTGTTGTATTCCAGGTTGTATTTGGAGAAATATTGTCCTAACAAACCATAAACCAATGGAAAACTTGTGTATTTTGCTTTCAGATGATGCATACATCTTAAAAACAAATTTACCCTATGACTGTTTTGTGGTCAAGCGTCACATACTGTATTATTAAAGTCAAAAACGTTTACAAATCATTAACCCTAAAACTGTATTCTGGACAAATGTGGGCAAAATAGTTTTGATTTATTTTTTAAAAATACTTCCCTTGAT